>JAPYZT010002381.1:0-15918 GCA_030522965.1 Tryphoninae sp. A BG-2022a
GCGAAGCGTCGCCCTCTGGCGGTATTAATCTCTTTCTCTGTTTCAGGTGGGCCGTTTCAATATATATATATATATATATATATATATATATATATATACAAAATCGTGTATATAGCAATACACGTATAATAATAGGTGACGTACGCAAATGAGAGTTGTTTCATCAACTGGAAAGACACACGAGGACATCTACTCTCGAAACGCATCACGACAGTTTAACGAAGTACATGGGAACGCGAGATAGAAAATAGTCGAGAAATACATAAAGCTTTTAATCCTTGATGAATTAAAACTTTATTGAATCGCACAGACATTTCTAATTTCCCCGCAACTCTCTTTCTCTTTATAGAGACTGAAGAGTCTTGCTTCTCGACGGGAATTATTATTGTCTACAAGTAACTAAAGAGTATAAAGGAAAATGAGAGTGTGACTACCGTTACCGAGAACCCTGAAAAAGTTGACACTAAAATGATTCTTTATTTTCTATTATCGATTATCATTTTTCATTTCAACAATTGAATTTTTTAAAGTGTCATCATGTTTTTTCATTCTACATTTAGTTTGGCAAAAGCTTCAATATCATTTTGATTGACGTATAACAGTTTATTTTCGATATATTGAATATCTTGTGGCAATGGAGATGAGTTTTGCCTGTCTCATGAAAAAAAGAGAAATCGATTCGATTGTTACCACAGGCAGTGATAACGAGTTTCGTCCATGTATGCACATACATCCGATGTTGTTGCGGTTTTACCTTCTGTTTTGTATATGTATATGCATTAGTACCTTGTACCCATTCCATCAGTCAGCGGAGAGAGCCCTCAACATCATTTTTATACCCTTTCAATGCAGCTCCGTATGACGATTTCCATCTCCCACTTTTTATCCCACCGGTCAAGAGTATGTGTACGTCATGGATAAACTGTTTTGTCGTCAATGGTCTAGCCAGATCCACAGTTACGAATCGCCATTGGAAATTTCCCTGCCAACAGTGGTGTATGTCAACGAATTTGCAGCCTCGCGTTACCTATATCGTATGCGAAACGAGACCCGGTGGTTGGGTTGACCACACGCCGAGCTACAGTACTGATGGTGGGCTACGTCGAATCTATTTTATGTGCTTTTCACGGACTCTCCCGCATACAGTACCTAGAGGAGGGTCTGCATCGTTGGACCCTCGCTGGACTATCGCATGAACGAGTCATTCGTTTTACAACAATCCTTCACTGTAACCGGCTGAGTCGTCGAACTATTATATCCTGAAGCATCGAATTGCGATCACGACCGAAATTTTTCACTTGTGCACATGCAACTGAAGTGACTTCGATGAAATGGACTATTATGAATAAAAAATATGCCTGCAAACGAAGGACGTCAGTATAATTGGCAAAACTACAGGAAAAAAAAATTTTTATGGAAATGTCTGTCACTTATACCCGGTGATTGGACCATCGGTCGCTTTTGTCGCATTCGATAGTTTTTTTTGTCTCGTTGATCGACAGACAGCTTGAACTCGCGTACGCATATTCTACCCCGTTCTCGGACAAGGATTATTATTGTTATTCTTATGGTTTTTATTCTTGTTGGCGTAGTGATTATCATTATTATAAATTTATATGAACAAAATTAATAAAGATTTGGAATTAATTGTCCGTGGTCTACGGGTGAGCATAGCGTTTGTCGAGAAAGCGATTGCGTCCCAAATGCTTCTTTGCCACGATGAAGGCAGTAAGTGTTGAGTATATAGAGAAACGGCAACGTTGAGGCAAACCCTTTACTTTGCATTTCCATTCGTTGGAGCTCTGGAGTGGGTCATATTACCCTAAAACGGTCAATTCCAGCCGGTACACGCACGAACTTTACGGAGGCTCGTAATTCTAGAAAGCTTATGTATATATGTATAGAGAGGAAGAACCTCGAAGGTATCCACCGAGAGGACCGTGGAATCGAGAAACGACCCATGGCAACAGGTCACCTAGCAACAGTGGCAAGCTCCTCTTTCGAGAGGATATGACACCCGCGTTGTCCTCCTCGTTCACCACAAGCCTGTACACACAACTTCTCGATATCTTCCACCAGCGTGATCCTTCGTCCCATCTTTAACCCCCTCGCCCCACATTACAACCACTCATACGCGTATAGAGTGTTTTTTCAGTCACTCGCTCGTAAATAGAGCGAGCTACCTATCGTCTGCTGCAAGCCAACGAAGCTTTAAGCAACAATATACGAGGATGAATTTCTCTTATCCAGGGGAGAAATACCAAAGAAGCAATGAAAAATCCGTTCATAAGTCACAGAAATACCACGAGAGGGACAGGAAAATATGTCCTAGTCTTTTCGTGTACGAGAAAGGGGTCATGCATCGTTAAAAAGTTCAATTATGCTGAGCGATTTTTTTTTCAGGCCGGGAAAACAACCCTTCAACCCTTCTGCGTCCACATTACGCGTTCTCTATGTGTACCGTCCCCTAAGAGGATGGCCTGATATGTCTCAGAGTATTTATGCTCAAACTGAGCGTAAATATTTTACCACCATTTCCTTTTTTTCATAACCCTTCAGACCACCTCGGCAGAGATGCCATCCCCGATGATTTAAACTCAACCCCTATTTATTCGCAAACACCAAGTTGCAAATTTGCGTCGCGAGACTTTGTATACGGATAAGTGTGGGTGACCTATCCGCAGGTATCACCGAGCATGAATAATCCAGCGAGTCTTGATCCTCGCGGCCCATCGTCGCTACGGGAAAAGCTCATTGAACGTGAAAAACAAGCCAACGAAAAAGAAAAACAAACACAGAAGATGCGAGGGTCGTATGACCTTGTAGGTCGTATGAACGAAAAGGCTATATTAAAGGGTACTTTGGACACGGGTCTCGAGTGGGCAATTACTCTGGCTTTTACTGCTGGTCGTGGCATGGTAGAACTGTTCTCGCTGTCGCGTTGCATTATCAGTTTCGGACGATCAAAGGACGTATCGTAACAATCGTCGCCACTGAAATTGTTATTATCGAGAAAAACGTTGAAATTTCCCGGATGTACACGAGTTTCATCAAAAAGAACGAACAATCATTAATCAAGTTTTAACATTGGTTGATAAAAACAAAACTGCGACGATGAATATAACGTGAATTTTGCGTTTAGATGTTTTACAATAAAACCGTGACCCTCAACCGTAATAACCCCCCCCTCCCCCCAATAGCGCTCGAGAACCCTTGGAACAACTCGACTCAAACGTAAATGTGTTTTTTATGCACATTTCTTTTTTTTTCGTTGGGTCAAATATTCTTCTGCCAACAGGTTCACATTGTTTCCTGGAACATACGCTTGATATTCATGTTAAGCAAACATATCCGGCGCATGTATAAGCTCTATAATAATACCACGTACGTAGCTGTGTTTTTAAATAATAGACGGGAACATATTTGTGATATCCGAAACTCGTTTCATGCGTTGAAAAGACAAACGTTGAGTGCGAATACGGAAAACTGCTAATAACACAACGGTAGAAAAATTGTGAGAGAATAGAAAAAAAAATCCGAATGTATTTAGAAGGATAAAAGGCTTGGCTGGATGAGCGGAAACTATATTCGTGTACGAATCTCGGTTGTGGTCAGTAACGCCTCTAAGCGCGCCGGTGCGACGGTATCCTAGCTTCCGGGAAAGCTCCAACATCATCCGGAGAGAAATTGAGGGTGAAAGTGACGAGGGTTCCCAACTCTCCGGCAATAACGAGAAAACAGCGGCGCCTGGGGGAATGTGCGTGCAAAGTGCTCGCACCCCTGTCGTTACTAAATTAAGCGGCCTGCATTATTCCAATGCAACCCACTCTCCCTTAACCCGCAAACCGATGTTCACGCTGTTCAATAAAGAATGGGTGCTTCAGGTACGAAAACCGGGACCATTTTAACGAGTCGTTCATACGTGCGAGACCTTAAGCAGCGGGGTACACACGCACGCCACCAGGTGGCGCGTCGAATCACTATACGTTACAGTAGGCGTTCATAAATTACGTCATCATACACGCACACCAATTGGTAAAAATTTTGTAAAAATGCTTAAGAGAAACAGACATCACAATTGGAATAAAACAAGAAATTATTTATTTATTATCAAATCGATTTTGGGAGAAACGAAAGTTTATCTAGGACGAATATAGTCAGAAAACACATGCCATTTTTTAACCACTTTCGTATCCAAATAAAAGCATTTAAATTGATATAAAAAATTGATACATACAAATAAAAACTGTTAAAAACTTGTTACGATCGATCGTTTCCCTTTTAATCTGAACTCTCGGGAATACGATACTGCTGGTTTGTCGAATTCACGAGTTGAAAATCAACCTCAAATACATAGAAGAAAAAAACTTTTAGCACGTGTGTGAAATATTCAACCGATTGCTCAAGCTTTCACCGATAACTAGAATGTTGGAACGCATTGGTTTCCCGGAAGAAATAAAGTTAGCGTATAATCAAAGGATGGATCGACTTCACTCTCAGACTCGCATATTCATTATCAGAAACCCTATCATACGTTCACTCGTATACGTAACAAACATTTGTTAACGTAGAACCAGGAAGCAACTCGGAACGCGACAAGAATAGGCCACGTTCTCGGTGTATATGACCACGCAAAATCGGCCGAATGTAGTCTCGACAACTGGATGAGCAGAATTGTATCAGTTATGTAGCTGATGCCATATAGCTATGGTGCCATATAGCCATGGTGAAGGTGCAAATACAACGTACATGACGATTAACGCTACCATTGTCCACCGGTGTGCGTGATATACATCGCGATACATCGCGAATCCAACCAACGTGGACAAAGGATTTCTAGTACAACGCGCGAGCGTCTATTACGTAGATGACTGGTTCGTCGTTCTTTAAAATGTTCACGCGCCTGCGCAACAAACTGTCGGTTTCCGGATCACGAATATCTTTTTTGCGAATATACGAAGCATAAAACATTGGTTTTCGTAACGACTACGTCGCTACCACGTCGATTTTTATTTCGCAAATGTCGCCATGAATATGTATGGGAAAAATTATCGCGGATCACGATGAGATCAGAATTGAAATTTTATACCGTTCTTGCTGCGATATTACGAACAAAAAGTAACGCTTGTAGTACAGGTGAAATTCCATCGTTGGCGGAGAGCTTAGTGATCGGGTTGGGTCGGAGCTTGCAAACATCGCTGGGTCACCGGGGGAATTCGTGACTAATGGGTTGTAGTCCGAACTATATATATATGTGAGGATGCGCATACAGAAAATTGTAGCGATAAAAACGATATGGGTATCACTGAAATATTTCGACAGCGAGAATGCGGCTAAGGCGCAAAGAACGATTTGAATTCTTATTTAATTATGACAATGTGGAATGAGGAAATGTGTTTATAGTGGATGTAGGTAAAATTAAGGACGCAGATTTCCTGGAACTTATTCCAGACTGTGGACGGTTCTCACAATATTGAGAGCAGTAAAGAGTGTGACGGGAATTTCAAATCTCAAATTGTAATTTTTATGTAGACATTCGATTGCATTGAATATCTGATTTTACGATTTTCCGACCAGAGTAGAGAGGAACAAATGGATATTGATAAAAAGAAATGAGAGCCATGTGTTGATAGCACCGATGTGATATCGAGAAATCTGAAATAACTTGTTTCTCTGGAGCTCAGAAGAAATTTTTTAGGATTCGCCTGATAATAAATGAATGACAAAAGGATTTTGCCTCGCTGTGAAATCGAGATTTCTCATCCAACATTCTGCATCATGAAGAGCGTGGGAAATAAGCGGAATAAATATTTCTAAATTGCACAAATCAAATATTTAAATCTCGTATGCATTTCTTTCAATGAAGATGCGAAGAATCCTCGTTGATTCCGTATAAGAATAAGTCTCGTTATCAGGACATCTGATGAATTATTAGCATATGGAAGAGGTACGTTGAAAGCTCGACGATTTCGTACATATTTTTACGATTTTCCTTGAGTTTTTACTGTTGGGAGAAGAAAAATTTATCGGAAAATCGATCGTGTGGTCGAAGGAATTCACAACACTACAGGCGTGTATTCCTATTTCAACGCTCGTTTTATCACGAGGTCATATCCGAGAAAGGAAAAACTCAGCCATGCCTCTCACCATATCTGTGGTATATACACAACCACATTTGCTTTGCGATGCAGCACACCTTTCTGAAAATCTTTTGCGTTTTTCGTTCGCCTTCCGCATGAGTTATTTCGTGGAGTGCACCGTGGCCATCAAGGTCGATTGAAAATTTGCACCCATGCGCAAGGAAGCTTCCCTCGACTCCAAAGCAAGAAAAATACCTTCCTCACTAAGATAGAACTGTCTTGACACTCAAACGCCATTCTCTAGTTCCCTGCTATAATATGAGGAAGTTAAAAACTTCCTCGTATTATCTAAACCCATCTTACAAAAGAAAAGTTCCAGGTAGATTAAATTTGGGCTTTCCGACTTTTCTGCGGCAACATTGAAAAAGTGAAAACTCATGCTCTTTAAGTTTAAACCGTTCCACGACCCCATTTGATCACAAATTTCTCCTGACGCAGGATTAAAATATTGTTATTTATGAGTTTTCGTCATTTGGTGATCGAGGAATAAAATTGAGGTGAAATTTTTAAATACAGGTGAACAATTTTAATATTTTATGGCATGTCTTCTAGAGCGAATGAAAAGTTTGTCACATACCGACATTATATTCTTCGTCTTTTTGTTCTCTTAGCTCTTACTTAGTTTGCAAAGCCCAGATTTAGGAAAAATGTAGACTAGATAAAAAAAAAGGCTGAACCCGGAATATAACTCACGCTAACTCACGTTAAACGCGAATTGATTTGGCACTTTTCAGTATCGCGGATTGATACAATCTCTTTTCTACCCCAATCGGTCCCACAGTTTTTTAAAAACAAGGAATCATGATTAAACATTTCCCAAATGTAAAAAGCTCATTATTCAGACATTGAGCAATTTGACTTGGCTTCATCCAACGTATCATTTCGCAATCGGTGGACGGGTGACAAGGCGATCGAGCTTTTATCTATTTGTAACGTTACGCTCGCGAATCGAGATCGAACGAACGAACGGAATAATCGTGATCGCAAGAACTATATACAGGAAAAAGGAGTTCTAGAAAAAGGCGCTTTGGGCGGGTTCGGTGAGTCCTGACGTGCAGCCGCAGGGAAGTCGGAGAAAAAGCGCAGTGACGGATTGTTCAACGCGGTTATTAGCGTCACCTAAAAGAACCGCGCTTGGCGTAGATGCTTACACGGGGGTGGATGGAGGAGCGTATGATAAATCTCTCTGGACATCGAAATCTCTAAGAAAAATAGATGTGGAAGCCACGTCTCGTTTATCTCCTGCTATATCGTTTCACGAACAGTTGGATTGTCATGCGCCAGGAGTGATGCGACACAGCACCTTGAGTAAGAATTCACCACCACCGAGATTCCGTATAAAGTTTTATGTAATTTTTCATTTAACCGACAAATAATTCGAAACTTGTCAAAAGTTATGCTGTCTGTTACCGGCAAGAATGCAAACGCGGAGGTAGTTACAGCATCCTCCTTTATTAATATCACTCGACTTTACAGGACTGAGACTTCATCCGGTAACCGGACACCTGAACTCTCTGTCTTCCTGCCGAAAGTTTTCGGATTACGCGCCCGGCTTTACTCGCATAGCATAATTTAATTTGTCAAGGACAATTAACGCTTGTTTGATTCTCGTTATAATTGAAAAGCTTCGCAAGCCAGGCCTATAATCCTAGTCTTGGAAACATTAAAATTAAACAGCCGTGAAAAATGAATTTGAGAAAACCCCATCGCGCCTAAATGTTCTGTCACATGAATAAAATTGTTTAAATTATAGTTTTTCATTTACACTAAATCTCTGTTGCATTTTTAGACTATATTTTCATCATGTACAACAGGTTACGACAAATTTAATCAAAATTATTTTGATTTTCACAAATAAGCAGTTTTTCAGGGCAATTTCTTAAACTTTTGTATTCAATACACAACCATATCTCGTTCGAATAACGAGAATAACGACTAACGTCGAATAACGAATATTAGACAGAACTAATGATATTAGACAAGACAATCGTCTCCTCAAAGAGACTTTTTGTTTTATGGAACAAGTCCAATTCTTCATTATCCTTTATAGTGCAATAACGCCTGTACTAGCGTTCAATTTTCAAGAGGTACTCATCTATCACTACACCCCGGCTTTATACCCTTGTTTCTCAGCTTCTCTCATTGTACACCCTCTCGATTTTTCACAAAGTCAGCCGTTCCGTCGAGGTTTGTTAACGCCATAGTCTCGTTCCACGTTGCTCTCGTTTGTATTCTCCGAATCGATGAATACCACTGTGCCCGGTCCTGTTCATTGCCATAGTGTAAAGAGTCGCTAACAAAAGAACAACCCCACCAGTACAGTCAAGGAGGTGACGTCGTCGTCTTCGTCGTTGGCATCGTCGCCTTTCATCGCTCTTGTACTCTTAGCGCTCTTCGCCTGGAGGATGTCTCGATAGCGTAGGAAACTTCGTGAACGAGAAAAGAAAAACTTGGCACTCGCAGAAACAATTTGTATCATTCAAAAAGAGAACGAAAAGGAAGATCGTAAGGTCAAGCAAAAATCTCCACATACAATTTAAAAAAATTCAATTTTTCACAAATGTCAAACGAAACTGTTATTCGAAAATTCGTCCAGGTGCCCGAGATTTATAAAAACAAAATATAATAATATATCTCTGAGACGTGACCGAATTTTCAGTACACTTAGAAAAAGGTAGCCATAAGCGAGAGACAGAAAAAAAATATGATAAAGTATTACGCACCTATGCGAAAAATTTCGTTTACGTACGTTGCCAAATATATTGCACAATCTTTATCATTCTTTTTATACGGGTATTCTCATACTTTTATAGTCCCTTTTGCAAAAAAAAATCGCCATTTTGGGGTGGAAGATAAACGGACGAGCGTGGCTCTCAGGGATGAACAAGAATAACCTTGGTGGAAAATTGCGAACGTTTCGTTTGACCCCGATAAGAAACGTCAGGCACTGATGGGATGTAAAAGTTCCATGAGTATGGGAATCATCGTTGCAATTTTCGTGATTAGTTTGTTTTTTAGGTGTGTTAATATACTTATAAAAATGAAATTCGGAAACGATGATTGGGCGAAATTAAAAAATTATTTTATACCGACGGAAAGTTTGCGGATTCTTAAAGGGACCAGATGTAAGGCGATATGTGTTTTTACCAAGGAAGAATTTCATCAAACTTTATCTTACGTATCCTTCAATTCAATATTTCGTCGTCCCTTTTCACTCGAAAATTTCATCTTTTCTCCCGCTCTTCAGTGAGTCAGTCTTCTTCACACATTCTTCTCCGGCGCCGGAAAACTTTTTCTTTCCCATTCGCTTTATAGATATACCCCTTCGGTGTACGATAAATGGCGATCACGCGAAAAAAGTACGGGACTTATCCGCGAATTTCCGCGAAGTCTCTCTCATCCCTCTTGTCGTCTGACAACACTTGATGCGAAGCTTATCGATATTAATAGCAGTGCTTTGTATAAAGTCACATTAAGCTCTGTAATACGTCGTAAAATCGAAACAGGCTCAAATAGACATGGGTAAAATAGAATGAAACTGAATAAAATAAAATACAACGAGAACAGGATTGAAAATGCGAAAACGAGGCCGAAAGTGAAATGGGCGCAGAACTGTAGTTCATAACACGAATTAATAATTTTTTTAATGAATATCGATAATTTATGAAATAACTATTTCAATGTTTCTGTTCGAAAAAAGATAAAAAGGCTTCCTCTCGTTTCTAAAGAACGTTCAATGTTTTACATTTATTGACATCTTTACGAGCTGTACATACAAACTTTCATAAAATTTTATTGAATGAACTACGAACTTTTTCTGGTAGTAAATATTATTTTTCCCTCTTCTGGTAGTAAATATTATTTACGATATTGATAAACTAGATGTTAAAAAAGGTATCATCACATTTTATAATCTGGGCAGCTGCAGGTATAGTGTTATCAGAATTGATATAGTCAAGAATACCTGAAATCCGAATAACAAACGTAAACAATAATTTTAATATCGAAATAACATATAACACTTATTTCCAAAAAAAAGTTTCTTTCATTCCATATACCATATGGTAACTAGTTGGGTAACTGTTATAAAAAATGAGTCGTCAATTATTTTATTTGTAACATTTACTTACATAATAAAAATTATAACCTTTTCTTTGTAAACTTCACAGGATTGTGCAAATCTTATAAACGATTCAAGCTTCTCGATCGTAAGAAAATGTTATTTGCTCGCAACGGATTCGAGCTTATCTCGAAGGGTTATACGACATGCGGGAAAAACGGCAAAAAATTACAAGGTTGACTATCGCTACATTTACGAGACGCGTTCTGTGCATCAAGGCTGCTAGGAAGTGTGATAAAAGTACATTCGGAGCCAACCGATACCGGATCGGGCTATATAAATTTCATGTTCCCGATTTTCCTGTGACGTGAAGTTACGACTTTGTTACGTAAGATTGTAGTTTTCTTGCTGATGACACAGCCATGACAGAAAAAATTCAAACAATAAACATTTTTGGTACCATCTGTTTCTACTTTGTCTGTGCTCATCGAATTTTGTAATTTCAATTTACCTGTGTCGGTTTTTAATTTGATCTTATTATACTTTTTTCATCTTCGCCACGTATTGAAAAAGAATTGACATTTTCATTTCTGTTAACTATTATTATTAATAAAATTTGTTTGAACGATAAAAATCTCAAATATTTATCGAATTTAATAATCAGAATTATATTTCGAATATTCTTCGCTGATATTTTCTTATTTCCAAAATTATCGCGGTTCAGAGAAATCTTTGATCAGAATTCTTTCTTTTTCATGAAAGTCTGTAGCAATTTTCACGGCGGACGGTAAAGTACGTGATACTGTAGATTTCCGCAATTGTATACAGCAATGGAAATGCTCGAGCCGCGGCAAGAGCTGATCCATGTCAACGTTACAAGGCTGCATTGCGCGAGGTAAACTTCCGGGGTAAGTTGGCAGAGTCTATACGTGAGAGAGAAGGCCCACGCAAAGAGGCCAAAGCCAAAAGCGTTTGATCCTACGTACCTATATCGCTTTGGCTTCTGAACCTCTTCTTCTCCTTCTCTACAGTCGCTGCCGAGAATTTCAACAGGATTGAACAATCCAGTGTTGAACTAACACGAGACCTGCGCGTGTAGTTTACACCATAAGATCTCTCTAAACTGAAAGAAAAAAAAGCATTCAGAAACACAAGAAATTCAATGAAGAAAGTGTGGCAAGTCAACGTCACAAATATAAACTTGACATATTTTATAAAATTTTGTTATAAGAAAATTCCACTGACATCCATCCCATTTTGCCAAAATAGTTAAACAAATACCACATTCTGGAACTTATTTGGTTTGTTCGGTGCGTTATTAAGTTGTATTATTGTCCTTTAAAACATCACAAGAATACTTCAGTTATCCTCGACTACTCCAAACACAATTGTTGTTAACATTTACATCTTATATTTCGTTATAAAAATGTTAAAGTTTTATTTTCATAGTGATTCTTCAGCTCGCGAAGTGTTCTTACGGGGCTACCAGGACAGTTATTGATCCGGAGCAGGTTATCCCAATTCAAAGAATGATAGGGTGTCTTTTGTATCTGTGCAATCTCAAGTCGGGCCATTAGTAGTATAAAACAATAAACGTATTAAGTTCGAGACAATGTAAAATCGATAAAGCTTTTCTCTCATCTTGGTATCGAGACACGTATTACACGCACCACTGACAAGACCCAATTTCCCTGGCACATTTGCATCCAAATGAAGGGTATTAAATAGCTATGTGCTGCCTGGACGTAGTCAGAGCTGCCTTCTGTGGGCGTCAATGCGACAACGTTCAGTCGGTCGCCCGCCGTCGTGAGCTCAGGTGTCGATCGATTATTGCTAATAGGATTTTCGTTCCATCGACAGCGATGATAAGACGACAGCGACGACGTTGGCTGAGATATTCCTACTGGGGCATCGCGTTGATCGTCGAACAAACCGATGATCCGATCAGCTTTGTCGATTGCTCAGCATCTTATACAACGATCCACTAGCTTACAACAATAATTGCTGTAAGTGCTTCAAATCCTTGCAAGAAACAATAGATATGGATGAAAACAAGCCGATTCAATTTCCACTTTTATTTGAGAAAACTTCTTTCGTTTTACTAGCCACAAGTGGGACACCGATGCGTCGTGCGGAGCATCTGACAAAACGATAAAAATCCAAATACGTGCTCGTCTTATAACTGGATTTCTTGAAGGAATTCCCAATGCAGGTGCAAACTAATGCTTCGTACCTTTTGTGCACATACAACCTGGAACGAAAAGAGATGACAGAGATCCTTGGGATTTGAAGGAGAGTCTCGGCTAATACTTGCCGTTGGAGCGAAAAGCTGTCGCGAACAGAGTCTTCACCCGGCTCCGGATCTACTTGTTCACGTCTCGAGAGTAATTCCCTCTCTCTATCTTCTCCATTATTCTATATCTTCTATATATCGTATATTCTCCACTGTCCCATTCTTGGCTCGAATCTTTCTCAATCTCTCCACCCAAGCACCTTCGAATATCACCTGACCATGGCAGACACCCAATATCGACTACAAAGATCCACGGAGCTTCTTTTTCGTACTCTTTTGGAAGTCCCATTACTTCGGTAAAAGTTCACGGGTTTGCCAGACATACGTATATAGATAGATACAAGTATACAGAAAAGCCAATCGTTTCTCCATTTTGCGCTTCACGACCGGAACGGGCGAGCATTTAGACACTTAGAAAGGAAGACCATTGGAGTCTTTTCGTAGAGAAAAAAACGGATAGAATGTCGTCAGAGGTTGACAGTGGGTAATGGCGTAATGAATTCCTTCATCCCTCTTGTTCCCAGGACTCTCGCGGGTTCTAGGCGATTCCACGATTGGAAAGCTTTTTCGGGACCGTGGTCGAATAACAAATCGAACCCGACTGAGTCTTAAACGATATTCCGTCGGTCCACAGTTCATGCACGTCGAGAGCTGGCTATATCGGTCCTTTCGATACTCGATCCTAGGAACGAACTCATTTCCAGGATCCATTTCCACGGTCCACACGAGAACATCCTGGGATAGATTTTTTATCAATTTTGTTATTCTCTTCTTTTTGCTGCTCTTGGAGAAAATGGTGTTGACCCACGAGGGTCCTACTGCGAGGCGAGACTGTGGAGGATTGAATCGCTCTACGTCGCTTTGAAGTAATCGCTCACAGTGAGGAAGGTATTTCATCGTACGAGCTACCACAAACGATCTCATTCCACGCGGTGTGGAAGCGATGGGAACGGACAATTGGTGCGCCATAATGAACTAAACCTCCCGTTCGCCGCAAGCTCGCTATACGAACCTCGTACGATTACTTTTTTCATCTGTGTTACGTTCTATTTTTTATTTTATATGCCTTCTCCATTCTCTATTTCCCCCCAATACTGCGACCATCCAATATAACGTTTGGCGCATACTGTCATTGGTTTCTATACGTTCGTATACATTGGTATTTTTGTTTTGCTTGTTTTCACCGACCGAATCTGGTGAATCTCAATTCGCTTTGCTTTTCGTTCAGTGCGTTGGATGGGTATGAGTGTCAAACGTATAGAATTTGTTGCGAATAGAAGTCTTCTGAATGTATGACTCTCTCGACTGCTCCAAAAAATCTACCGGAAAAAACTTTGATCAGTGCGGGAGAGGCGAAAAAACTCTGAAAAAGTCTGAAAGCTGGATTTGCCCTAATACCATCTACTAAAAAAGTACAGATCTATTCCCAACGAAAAACACAATCTACTGGCGAAAAAGCGATTGCATCTTGATGACTAAATTTTACTTTTGAAACAAGATTAATAATTTATTGCAATGTTATCAAACCCCGAATCATGACTATTTCGGCTTATCAGATTAAGACTTTTTAATGGCTATTTCGACCCTTTATCATGCTTAATTCAGTGTCAAATTCAGGTCCCTATCCGACTGTCTTATCAGTACCCCATAATAAGATCCCCCGGTATTATTGCCTTATCAGGCTAATTTGTATTAGTCTGATAAGATGTCTTCTTCGAACGTAAAGGAAACTCAAGACTGCCCTTTACAGGCTACCATTCTACTCCAACTGAAGCTTTCACCGACCATATTTTTTTCGGCTAACAAAGGCTACGGAAAACATTGGGTAGAAGAATGGATAAAAACAAGAGCAAAGAAATTGAATGGGAAAGAATGCGTAGAGGAATTGTGTGCCTCTTGCATGTAAGGGTTGTATAGTGCAAAGTGCAGGCATATGAGTTCGCCCAGTAGTGTACTTTACTCTGGCCTACTCTACTACTCCACAATGCGTATATGAAGACAGCTCTCCACTCAAGAATTTTTGCCCTACTTTTTTATCGAAGACCAGTATCTGCGACAAGGGTGTGGGTTTGTGGGGAGCGTGTCTGTCATCGAGTTATGATATGCACCCGCTTATTCCAAATCCATCGTTCGTATTGACGGCAAACAAATTAAAATCGATCGGCCGAATTAAGCGTGAGCTCGAAAATGCGACAAATTTGGGAAAAGAGAGAACGAGTGAAACAATTGAAAAGCACGTACCGGTTGCTTCGCACGTTTGGAAATATATAACCGGTGGATATGTCCCGTGGCTGATTCGTCGGGTTAACGATGATACAATTAGCGAACAGCGATGACAAGCCGCATGAATGATTGATGAAGCACATTTTTTTGTATGGAATAAACTCGTTATGAGTAATAACAGAGGGATTCATGCATGGCGAATCCTCTCGTCATTGTTTATATGATGGCAAGTACATCGCAGTATCGATATAACAATGTTCATTAAATTCTTTTGGTTTCATGCGCTTGAAAAATATTTTCGTCTCCGAGCAGAGTAAACGATACCTACTAATTACTCTCTTACATATATGTAGATTTACGAAGTAAGGTACAATGCACGTTGCTGCTTTGAACTATGAGGTACAATTGTTTGAAGTTATATTTGCATAGGAACTAGCTTGATGAGAGTGTTCTATGTTCATTGTAACCAAAGAGGTTGCCTAATATACCGGGTGGCATATTTGAACACAGTGTTCCAAAAGAGCAAGAACGGGGGAACTAATACTCGAAGGGAAGATGTTCGAGATAAGCAGAGAAAAACAAGGGATGAATTCACTCTCCCATAAGTAAAGACGAAAACAATATCGATATCGAGTTTGAACCAAGAAAACTAGTTTACCTAACAAAATCAATAAAATTCCCAAAGTTGCAATTTCTTTTTCGTAAATAATATTATTTTTCGTAAACCCCTTTACCCATTGAGTAGAAACTTGTTTTTTTTTAAATACAGTCGATATGCAATCTACGAATCATTGGTGCGGTAGTTTCTATTTAACTTCTCGAATTAGTGCTTTTCCTTCTTAAGGGATGAAACTCAATATATTATTTTCATTAGTCTGCTCGCACACTTATTAAGCCGTCGAGTTGAAACGGTAAGAAATGCCTTCGTGTATCTGCGCCTCGGTATGTGCAGACAAAGCCTACCCCAAAACTTAATTGCGAATTCGTAGAGGTTTCCGGCAGTTGCGCACCCTTTGCCCATGATCCCATCGTTGCTTTGTTCTCCCTATCGCCCGTTTGCGTCTATTCTCACTGTAAAGCTTTTTCATCGAACGTCACCCGGCATAACAAGCGCCTTATTGCATCCATCTATTGCTGGCTCTATAGATAAAAACTTATATATATATATATATATATATATATATATATATATATAAGTTTCT
>JAPYZT010002382.1:0-26072 GCA_030522965.1 Tryphoninae sp. A BG-2022a
GTCGATCGAATTAAAAGAAAAACCAAAAAGAAACTTCGAATCAAAAAATTACGTCGATCGAATTAAAATAAAAATAAAAAAAAACTTCGAATAAAAAAATGACGTCGATCGAATTAAAAGAAAAACAAAAAAAGAATTCGATCGATCATAGAAAATCGATAATTATTCAAAAAGTATCGTAACCAATAAAAAAATCGTCACCGAAATAAATTATTAATCAAGATTTGAATCAAAATATTGAATCTTAAAATAATCGAAATTCAAACAAAAATTATTCCCACCCTCGTCGATCGCTAGTTTTCCAAAAATTTGCAAAAATCGTTATCACAAAAAACAAAACAAAAAACAAATTACAAATACCGATGGTCGATAACGATCTTCGTTTATCCGGGCCGTTCACCGTTCGAATCGTGCTCAATAAAATTGTCGTTGACTTTATTGAGCAAAATAATAATAACAAAAAGAAGAAAAAAACCAAAAAAAAAATCGTTATCAAAACACCATGACGCACATCGATCGTTATCATACATTTTCAATATTTCCCCTCGCAAATTCCCTTCATCCGATATCGTACATTTCGAAATCGGTTAATTATCAGCCGGCATTATGATTGATCCATAAAGTTAGCCTGGCGTAACGAGAACCCGTAGCATGTGCGTTTCCTTAACCAGTGAAAGTAAAAGTTCGCCGTCGCGTATCCCCGCGCCTCCCGGGGTTCCCACGTTCGTTCGCTTTTATTCACTCCGTTGCTCGGTACTTTCGTGACGTATTATAGTACCGCTGTGTTACCCCCTTCGTTCCTCTCGAACCCCCCCGCCACTCCCTCGTTAGACCTCCGGGACGCCCCACCACTCGAGCGTCGACACGCTCGCCCGGTCGCAAAATGGAAGCCCGCCGGTGTGCAAATGTCCTCTCACGGTGTATCGAATCGCTGCTCCGTTATCGATTTCGTGTGCTTTAAAGAGGCGAATGGTGGCGCGACCGTCGATCATGAGGAGTTGGGTAGTGCCGCGTTGACGAGGTTGATGATAGAGTGGCCAGGGGGTGGGGGGAAGGGGGTTGGAAGTAGGGGCCAGGGGCCAGGGGGCAGGGGGCAGGGGGCAGGGGGTTGGAAGTAGGAGAACGAGTAGGGGGCGGGGGGCAGGGGGTTGGAAGTAGGAGTAGGAGCAGGGGGCAGGGGGCAGGGGGTTGGAAGTAAGGGGAGGAGCAGGGGGCAGAGGGTTGGAAGTAGGGGAAGGAGCAGGGGGGCAGGGGGCAGTGCAAGGAGCTGGAGGCAGGGGGTTGGAAGTGGTGGGTAGGGGGTTGGAATAGCGATAGGGGGGGTAGGGGCAAAGGGGGTAGAAGCAAAGGGGGTAGGAGCAAAGGGGATCAGGGGTTGCATTCGATAGGGATCTAGAAGGGCGAATACCTTTTCAAAGTCGTTCAATGACAATGACACTCGAGGTACACTCGATCAGATTCTCGAAATCAATGGCGGATTGAAATTTGGAAAAAAATTTGCTCGAGACAAAAAAAAGATGTGGGGCGAATATCAATGGGAGAAGGAATGGCACGATGGGGAACCAATCGAAGGTCGAGTAGGGGTCAAAGTTTTCGTCTTGCATTTATTTTATTCAAATTTGAATTAGACAGGGAGATTTTGAAATTATTGAAAAGTTTTTATTAGAATTTGTTTTTCTTTTTTTAATGTTTTGTTTATTTTTATTGTGAAACTGGTTTTTATACGTTTGTATAATTTGTTGGTTGTTATTTCAATTTGTGTTGAGATCGTTGGTCAATGGACGGAGGCGTGACGAATGTTTTCCGTTTTTGTGTACGCGCCCGCGCGCTTTTGTGCAACGCGACAGATGGAACGGGAGAGCTCGAAATTTTGTTCGATTTCCGGGACGATACGGAGAACACCTTTGCGCGTCTGGAATTTAAAGAGCTCCTGTGGTTCCTTCGACTCGAGTCGGGCCCTTTTTTACGCCCCTCATTTTCCAAACGCTTCGCTACAATGGGCCCCCTCGTGCCCTCCGAAATTTTTCCACGTTACCACTGGCTCGATTAACGTTTACCCCAAGATTCCATCGTCTCCCTAGACCCAACAAATATTCCCAAATCCTCCATTTCACATTTTTTGAATTTCCCCAAAATTTACAAAAATTAAATCTTGCAAACAATTTTTTATTTTTTATGTTAATTAAAAATTTCTAAATTTTGGTCCAAGTCGTTTCCTCGCCGACTGCTAATTATTGCACTTATGTGTGTCGCGTGAGTGCAACAATGTAACGAGTGCAGCGGTACCGCCGGCGGTGTGCGGCGAAGAGGGGGGGGGGAGGGGGGTCCGTGCGCAGGACTCAATGGGAGCGAGTGAGAGGCTAGAAGAAGCGACGAAGAGACGAAGGCAGTGGGGCGCCTCGGCTACGAGTCGGGGAGAGTGGTGGGGGAAATGGCTAGAGCAGGAAGAACGAATATTCCCCCCACCACGTTCCCCTTTCCCCCCTCCATCTACCTCGAGAACGAGCGAGATCGAGCGCTTCGTCAGTCGTACGCCGGGTGCGCAATGAGTAAGGCGCGTTATACGCGTTAGCGACGAACAAAAAATCAAATAAGAAATAAACAAAAACAAAACCGCGAAAGACTTAACCTAAAAAAAAAGCGGAGAGAAAAAAGCTGTCCTATATCGCGCGAGAAACGAGGCGATCGCGAGGACGTTGACCCAAGACGGATGTCGAAGCGTAAATAAGCGAGTGAAAGTAACGTGCGCGTTTAGAAATTTGAATCTCCCGCCCAAATTCGCGTCTGGAGCGAAACCTATTTTTTCGCTCGTGCAGTTTGTGAAAATAAAAAACTAAGTTTTCTTTCGAATCGATGGGAATTTTGGAATCGTGCCACGTGACGAATTATCGTCGATCGTCGAATAAAATTGTACTTACGTGCTAAAAATGGAATTTTACGATGCTCGATCGGTAAAAATTGTCGTTACAATTTCCGCTGGTTCGAGTTCATTTCTGCTGGCGTAGACGAGAAACGCTGATTGAAATTTGACGAGACTCCTGATTGATTGCAGAAAGAAAAAAAAATTCTTCTTTTTTGCATCGGCGCATGCAAATTGCGCGCGTCAACCCGGCGAAACAAAAGACGACCGGAAGTGGGCCTCTTTGTCGTTGTTTACAAATATTTTTTTGCTCGAAACAATGAAAGCTCGTCGCTTCGAGACAACAAAATCGACCTGAACGAATCCGAAACGAGAGAAAGGAAGAAGGAAGCAAAAATTTTGTTTTCAAAAATAAATAAATAAATAATTTCGAAAAAAATCATCGAAATATTTAAAAAAAAACGATATCAAAATTGAGAAAAAGAATACAAATTCTACGAAAATGCGACGACGTCGGACGTGTGAAAATGATAAATAAAAACGACGATTTGAATAAAATTGAAAAAATAATAACAATAATATTAAATTAAGATTCAAAAAAAAAAAATCAAAAATTGTCAAAAATGCCTCGATCGACTGAAATAGCGATGAAACAATGTTTGTTCGTTGAGTCGTAAATGAAACGTCGATAAGAATCGATGAGAGATAACGAAGAAACTAGAAAAACAAAGAAAAAAAAAACCAAAAAACTCGATTTTTGTGTCTCGGGGATGTTCGACGACGAACGGTCAAGGTCCGAAAGGCCCGTTCGTATGGAATAGCAGATCCTCGATGTCCCAGTAACAGCTGTAGTGAAAAACGTACAATTTTCGAAAATCGAAAAAAAAAAAATTTTTTCGAAAATTTCGAATTGTGTGCAATTTTTGTATTTTGTTATGATCGTTATTTATTGAAAAAGAGAAAATATATATATATATATTTGTACAAGTGCGTTGTGAAAATGTTATTTTGTGGTGTTTTTTTTTGTGATTTTGTCGTGAAATTTGGTATTTTTTTGTAATTTTGCGATCGAAACGAGAAATCGAGGGTGGAAAAAATGATCGACGTTCGAGAGTGAAGGGATAAAACAAATTTTTTGTTTTTCTCGGGATTTTTTTTTTTTCGTTTCTTATGTTTGTTTGCCATTGGAACGAATCGTGGAGAAAAGGCGAATAGAAACGAGGATTTGCCAGGATGATGATGGCACCGCCTCAGGTCGTGGGTGTTTTACTCAAGAAACCCGGACAGCATCATAACCCACGTGTACCGCCCCTCGATCCTCAGGAAACTAAGATTCGTGGTAAGTGTGTTGCGAGATAATTTTTTTTTATCAGGAATCAACTCGTTTTAGGATTGATTTTTTTTCGTCAATGTTTTAGACGATTTTTAACAAATTTGTAATAATTTTTTTTAGTATTGTCAATTTGAACGATAGGAATTTAATTATGGAAATTAATTTCAAGTCGATTGATTTGATTCAAAATTTAATTTTTAAAATTGATTAATTTTATTATTTTTCATTGAATTGAATTTTCGTCAATGTTTTAGACGATTTTTAACAGAATTGTAATAATTTTTTTGTTATTGTCAATTTGAACGATAGACATTTAATTATGAAAATTAATTTCAAGTCAATTGATTTGATTCAAAATTTAATTTTAAACATTGATTAATTTTATTATTTTTCATTGAATTGTGAAAAATACCAAAAATTCAATTATGGATTAAAAATATTTTGAGGTTTTATTGATTTGAGTAAAATTAATGAAATGTAATTATTCAAATTAATTTGAATTCGATTAATTTTGTTTAAAATAAATTTATAAACATTTACAAATTTGATTATTTTTTATTGAAATGTGAGAAATAAAAAAATAAAAATTCAATTAAAATGAAAATTTATTCGAGTGTTATTGGCTCGAACAAAATCATTGAAATTTAATTATTGAATTTAATTACAACGAAATTCATTTTATTCGAAGTTCTTTGTACAAATGTTCGAATTTAATTATTTTTCATCGATAATCGTAATTAAAAAGTTAATTAAAATCGCACCAAGCTCGATAGATTGTAGTATCGAGCTCGTTCGACTCGAATTTCTATGTTGATTAAATCCGAGATAATTTTCAGCGAACGCGATACGTAAATGAAATTTGTTTACGAACGATTCTATTTCCAGTTATTCGTATATTACCCGTCGAGCTTGTCGAACATTTCAATCAGACTCGGGATGAAATGAGAACAATACAATGTCAGTGGGCTCTGTATTCTAACGTATACACGCTTTGTTCCAGTGTGTTCCATTGTCGAGAGCGCGACGCGCAAACTTTTGATGACATTTACGACTAAAAGCCATACAAATGTTTATATCGTACGAGAACTAGGTACCCAGGTACAGAAATAGCGAGCCATTCGTTCTGTTTATACAGAACCGAGCGACTTTACGTAGAAAACGTATTATAATTTCAAACTTTAACGTCAATTTAAAAAAAATCATTATTTGTTATAACAAAAATCAGAAAAAGAATTATATATATATATATATATATATATATATATAATTATTTTTCTGATTTTTTTGATATATATAACATTTTTTATTTGTTTCAAATATATTTTCAATATATAAGAATATATAAAAATAAATTATATAGAAAATATCATTAAGAAAAATATAATTATATAGATAAATAATTTATATATAAAATATATTTATATTTAATATATAAAGAAATTGATTTATATTTAAATTTATTTCAAATATATTTTCAATATATAAAAAATAATAATTTACATAGAAAATATTAACAGAAAAAAAAATTATATATATAAATAATTTATATATTTTATATATAAATAATATATAAATAATATATATATATAAAATATATAATATATTTTATATACAAATTATAATATATTTAATATATAAATTATTTATAATTTATATAATAATTATTATTTATAATATATTTAATTATTTGTAATATATGAATTATAAATAATTTATATATTAAATATATTACATATTTTATATATAAATTATCTATATACATAATTTTTTTAATTAAAATTCTTTAATTGAATTAAAAAATTTAAATCTATTTGAAACATATTTTCAATACATAAAAATAATAATTCAAAATATTTTCTAATCTGAACAATAATTCAAAAATAAAAATCACAATTATTTACAACAATCTTCTAATCCAATAAAAATCCTGTATTAAAATTAAAGAACTCAAAAATCCCTGTCCAACCTTTGATTGTCAATATTTCTGTTTATTTCTCCATGGACCAAGAAATAAAATCTCGAATTAAAACAATTTAAAGCTAGTCGAGCATTGCAACAAAAAAATCAAAAACAGTTCAAAATTAAACAACAAAAAAGCAAAAGTAAATTGTAAATAATGGTCGCGGATCATTGAGGGGATATTCGATAAGAGAGATAACGATTAGATACAAGGACGAAACGACGTCGGTGAACGGAGACTAATTGCAGTAAGAAAAAAAAAGTATCAAAGAAAAAAAAATTCGAAATGCCATTCAGCAATTTTTTTTATCTCGCGACGCTGGTACGAACTCCCGAGTAACCAATACCGCGAGGATATTTATAACTGTCGTTATATCTATGTAGATATCGCAGTGCTACACGCAAACAGAGACAAACTGGAAACGTCATTATCCCTGTTATGATTCATTGAGAATAGTCGTTACAACATCCTCGTAGTCGTCGGAGGGCGAAGCGAAAATCGAGTCGTACAGTGAGTTCCGTACTGTAGTTTTTGCGTCTCTATCACTGACCCCCCCCCCCCCCGCTCTCTTCTCATTCGTTCCACACGATTGACAGGCAAGGATGGAACGATAAATAAAACGAAAGGTAATAAGAGAGTGACATTTCGAGGCACGACGATGTATAATCCACAGAGATAGATGGAGAGAGAGAGAGGGTGGGGGAGGGGGAGGGGAGAGGGTAGAATGAAGTGGGAGAGAGAGAGAGGATGATGGATGTCGTGGAAACAAAATATGTGCACAAATGTCAATCACGAGATTAAATTGAGTCGATAAATAAGTCGATTAAAATTGTCCAATGGGCAATCAGCTACGAGAATTCGTAATCAAATGTTTATTCGATGGATGAGACGAGGAATTTGTTCGAGGGATTTAAAAATAGAATTTTTTTTTGAAAAATTGTTTTCGATGAAATATTTGTTTGTTTGTTTTTATTGGGATTTGTTTGAAGGGAGAAATTGAATTGTAGTTGTGGAAATGAAAGATTTTAATTTTTCAAAAGTATTTTGGATGAATTTTGATTCCGACGAATTTTGATTCCGACGAATTTCGAGATTTGACGATTGTTTTGTACGTATTTGAATTATAACGCATGCTTGAAACAAACCGGTCGAACGGGAGCGAGGTAAAAACGTAAACTTGAAATTTCGATATTATTTTTTTATGATTTTCGAGCGAAACGCAGGAAAAATAAGATTGTTTTTATTTAGTCGCGTAACGAGTCGATGAACCGGTCGAACGTGACCGAAATACTTGAAATTTCAATATTTTTAGAATTATCAGCGAAATAAAACAACAAAAAGTTGCAAAAAGTTTCCTCGTTAAGCAAATCCATCCAAGATTCGATCAACAAAAAAAAAAACAATAATTTCCTTATCTCGTAACGGAGTTAACGATAATAATACGACCGAGTAAAGTACACGTTTGTGTACAACTGTGTGTGTATGTTTTTTTTTTATTTTTCGTGCATATGCTCGCGAGTGCAAACGTGCGACAGAATTCTGGGTTGCCCCATAAAAGCGATTAAAAATTCACGCTCGTAATCCGGTATCTGGGCTACAAGAGAGCCCGAGCAATCTGGTAACGGGATAGTCTTATACGTGGTTTTGCGTTCTCGTCGTAGCATCGAAAACGAGAGAGAGAGAGAGAGAGAGGGGGAGAGAGAGAGAAAAGGAGAAGGGAGAGGAGGGGATAGAAACGAAGCGACCAGGTAGTAAAAGAGAAGGGGGGGGGGTGAAAGGACGACGTTCACCTGCTGCTGGCGACGAGAGAGCTGCACGGTGTGTGTTCTCTCAGCCGCAATAACGCTTCGTCGTCACACCTTTATCCGATACAGTGTACCTACTCTTATTTCGAAGGTTGCCTCTGGCATTGAAAAATCACGGTCTGTTGTTGCATTTGATTGGAAAATTTCGATAATTGGCAATTCTTTGGAAATTTATTTATTTATTTATTTATTTTTATTATTTATTTATTTGGTTAGTTAGTTAGTTAATTGGTTCATTAGTTAGTTGATTAATTAATTGATTAGTTAGTCAGTCAGTCAGTTAGTTAGTCAGTTAGTCAGTTACTCAGTTAGTTCGTTAGTCAGTTAGTAAGTTACTCAGTTACTCAGTTAGTGAGTCAGTTAGTTAGTTAGTTAGTCAGTTAGTCAGTCAGTTAGTTAATTAGTTCGTTAGTCAGTCACTTAGTTAGTTAGTCGGTTAGTCAGTTAGTTAGTTAGTTAGTTATTAACTTAGTCAGTTAGTTAGTTAGTTATTAACTTAGTCAGTTAGTCAGTTAGTCAACTAATCTGTAAGTCAGTTAGTCAGCTAATCTGTAAGTCAGTTAGTTAGTTAGTTAGTTAGTCAATTAGCTAGTCAGCTAGTTAGTTGGGAAAAAAAGATCGTTGGTTAAATAAAAAACAAATCCTGGACCCGGTAGCAGTCCCAATGTACTTTTTGTTTGTAGCTTCAGATTTTCCGGATTGTCGTGCTAGGAACGAGGAACCGTCGTATCGTTTACCCACATTTCTTCGCGTATACCGATCCAATTTTACAATCTGCTTCCGGACTCCTTCGAAGGGTCCCAGAGGGGAACGAGCGCGGTGACTTTATGGCCCTCCTGCATTTCCTCGTACCCCCACTGTTTTATTCAGCACGAGCACTTTAAACCGTTTACGATTCCTCCCTTGGGCTCTTCGAGCAGCTGTTACGAACTGATCGAACGGGGAAAAAAATTCACCTTTTTTTGAAAATGTCACGAACAGCAACAAAATCCACAAAAACCTTGAAAAACAAAAAATATTAAAAATAATCGCGCCATTTTTTTTAAATTTCTCAATTTTCTTCAAATTTTCGATTTTTTCACAAAATTGAAATTCAAATTTTTTCAATAATCGATCAATTCTTTTGGTTCAAATTCTTTGTATTTTCTCAAAAGCACTTACAGGCACCTCGTGAAAAATATTTTACGATTTTTATTCACTCGTTGTCGACTCGTAACGTTGGGAAAAATTATTTTTTTTCAAAAGCAAAAACTACGTCTCGTACATTTTTCGCGCCCCGTCGTCTCGTTCATTCTTCCTTTCACATCGTACGTACACTTTCACGAAACGTTAGCGACGCACCCCATGGCGTCGTGCCACTCAAAGCTTCGAGGGAGTACGAAGCAAGCTTTTTTTTCTTCATTTTTGTATTTTTATTCACGAGCACGTCGAGATTGAAAAAAACGAAAGTAAGAAAAAGAAATCCGCAGATGCAACAACCACGTGTACGACACTTCGCAAATGGAAAAAAAATGAACAATTTTTCCAAATTTTTTTAAGATTTTTTTTTCCATTTACACAATTTTTTTGTTGTTGCTGTAAAATCTTTCACATCGAAAGGTCTTCAAGGACGATTCTGGAAAAAAATAGAAAGAAAAATAATAATACACCCCTAGAATTTTAAATAGACAATGATTCGTTAGAACGAAATTTGCATCGGAATTTCCGGACAATATTTCGCGATGACGAAATCAAGAGTCACGATTTGCCGAATCTCGCGGATTCATCGTGACATAATCGTTCCCAATTCGAGACCGGAATGTGTCTACGCTCGGTTCTCGCGCTCGATCGAGATCGGGCAATTGTTCGAATTAATTCCATTGCGGCGAGGGGCACGACTTTGTGAATATCTCGTCGTTTATAAATTATTATTAAACCCAATCGACGGTGCAAAAATAGAATTAAGCTCGGGACAATCGGACGTACGAGAGGAATAAATCTCGAATTGGCGAACTGGTACGAATTACGTCACGATTATTTATCTCGCAGTTTTGTGAAAACGTTTATCGTTATCAAATTTAACAAAGCCCATTTTTGTTTCATTGATAACGATTTGTTGATTGTCAAATTTGACCTTGGTTGATTCTTGGGAAGATTCATTCTGTTTGAATTTGTTATCTATAAATCCGTGATAGAAGTTTTGTTATCGATTCGTTATCGATATGTGTTTTTTTGATATCGTTGGTTTTTTGTTTGAGAACACGTGATGTCATTAAGGATTGAGGGAAGTCGTTATTGAATTATTGATTAGATCGATCATTATCGATTTGAATACATTTCATTCGATTCGAATCGATTCAATGACGATTGTAGAGTTTCATTCGATTCGAATCGAATGAATTTCGTTCGATTAATCCGACCAGAAAGTTAATCAAACTGCTGGGCGTTTTATCAGGGTTGAATTCGTCATCAACGAGGCGTGTCTGATACGACTCGTTAGATAAAATTCGAATAGAGAATTTATTTTTCATTTTTGTTCTAAAGTTTTACAAATCTTGGAATTAAACCTAAATCAATCGTCTGAAAATTTGATTCGACCATGAGCAATTTTTCTGAGCTTAAATTGAATTCTTCTCGATCGAAACTCGTCGACTTTGATCTGATAAGAAATATCATAATAATCAAAATAAAGAAAAATAAACAAAAGTCGAATGTCAAAACGAAGGTACTCGAAAAAAGTATCGCGGTTGCCCCCCTCGTTTCCTTGTCAGTGTGACAAGAGGCTCGGTCGAGTGTGCGCACACGATCTTTTTGTCACGACCACTTAAACGTCCGCAATTACGAATGCTCGCGCCGTACACCACTCCTCGACCCCTTAAGCTGGGCATTTCTATAAATCCGTTTAGACTTCGTTTTTCCCCCACGACTCGTTCGCGACATCGCTAAAAGAATATATATGTATATTTTTACACGCGCATATATTATATATATGTATATATATCGAACGATAGAAACGACGAACGACTGCGCGATCTTGCTCATGCACGTATCTCTCGCTCTCTCTCTCTATATATCTATATATATGTACCGAGAAAGAGAGAGAGAGAGAGAGAGAGAGAGAGAAAAGAAGAGAGACCTGTATATAGAGAGAGAGACCCTGTATATAGGTATATATATATACAGCGTGAATTTCATAAGGTATTTCAAATTTTATTTTAAGGTAGATGGAATCATTACAAACAAAAGTTGCAAATATACATTAGGGATATCTTTAATAATTTACGAGATACAAATTTTTAAAGTTGGTCCAATCAGAGCGCGCCGAGAAACGCGGGAGCCGCCCACTCTCGCCCTAGCCGTAGAGATAGCACAGTGTAGGGCGTTACATTTGGGGTTGCAAAATTCAGAGCAGTTAATTTTATTTATTATATTATTACGCAGCCATTTTTATTTCTCGAGCATTGGCTGCTAGGGCGGGGAGTGGGCGGATCCCATGATTCTCGGCGCGCTCTGATTGGACCAACTGAAAAAATTGATATCACGTAAACTATTTAAAATATCCCTAATGTATATTTGCAACTTTTGTTTGTAATGATCTCATCTATCTTAGAATGAAGCCTGCTTCACCTTATGAAAATCACCCTGTATATATATATATATATATATATATATATATATATATATATATATATATGAGAGAGATATGTGTTTATTTCAGTGCCAACGTACCTCGTGGTTTCTTAGCCGGATTCTGGTTATACCGGTAAACCAAGTTGGCCGGCTTGCACGCGGGACGTCCCAGAGTGAAAAGCGGTTGTGAAAATGCCTCGTCCTGAAACGACTTCCATATTCCTTTTTTTAAATGTCGCTTTTTTTCTTATACTTCGTGTTTTTCCATTTTCTTTTACTCGTCGCGGCCAAGTGCATCGTCCGTCATCGAAGATCGAGAAACTCTCGAAATGATTTTCTAAACGACGTCGAACCCTTTCTAACTAGTGCTACCTTGCAAAGGGTTGTTGTTTTTTTTAAATTTTATTTATTTATTTTGCACAATGTCCGAGGGGCTGTTTTTTTTTCTGTGAAGATATTGCGAATTTCTAGTTTTGAATATGGAGAATTGTTACTCGAGAGGATTTTGTCAAGGTCGATCGAAGGGCAATTGCTTAGAAATCCACCCTGTCTTGCTTCGAATCGCCACTTCGCATCCCTTCACTGGCGATTTGGAAGAAGCGGGTTTGGTCTTCTCTTTTCTTCTTCTTCGTGTTATTTAATTCGGTTTCAGGGGGATGCGGAGGGTTGTCTAAGAAAAAAAGCGACGGAATCGAATTAACCGTGCAGTGTCAAAACACCTAGCCCCATCCCTATTTTGTACTCGTACTTTTTCTTTCAACCCCCTTGTCCTCCTCTCTGTATGTGTGTGTTGTTTTTTCTTCTTTTACCACTTTTCACCCCCCACCACCCGTGCGAATTCACCGAGCATTCGGGTCTTATGTAATCTTTCCTCAACGGAGAATTTAGGGTGAGCCATTTAAAACAACCGGGGAATTATATCCACCGGATCACGAGCCGAGAAAATAACTTTTGATTCGATACGGAAATTTTTCCTTCCGTGACCAACGTGCGAGAGGGTGAGAAAAAAACGAGCGGAAAATTTGGGTCCGATGGGTGCGATATATAAGTTCTGAGAACGACGGTTGACGCAATTACGCACGGGGGGTTAAAGGTCGTGCTTACGAGGGTAGAAGGTCGTAGTGGGGGTTGGTGAAGAGAAAATTCTTTTTTTTTTTGAGTCAGGTCGAGATTTTTCCTTCCTGGGTGACATGAGAAGGGAAAAAGGGGTGAAAGATGAGTTTTTTTGTAAGTTTGATGGATCAGGGATATTTTGGGGGTGAGTATCTACGAATCGACGAAGTGGTCTCACGGTGAGACTGCAAGGGTTGAAACGCAAAGGGGATGATTAATACGCGTTTAATTAACTTTGTTTCTTACAATTCTTGCCAGAATCTCACGATAAAATGAATCATTAATCATCGGGGGTTGATTCAACCCTTAAGTAATTAGCGACTATAAACGATAATTTTAGGGTGAATTCAACCCCAAATAAAATCCTGAAATTAACTATTTCTTCCAGAGTAAATTCAATTGTTAACTGTCGGACAAACTTAACTACAAATTTGAAGATTAATCTAACTATTAATTTAAGGGTGAATTCGACTATAATTTCAACCCCTTAATATAAAATTGATTTTCATTTATAAATTCGACAATCTAATTTCCCCGTCAATTTTATCCTCGCTTAAACTCATAATCTTTTAAACCCACCCTTAAATCCAACCCTTACCTGAATTAAATTCCAAATTCACCCCTGCGCGAATTAAATCCTATTTTTTTCCCGCCAAAAATCAAATTCAAAATTCGTCTCGAATAACAAATTTATAAATTCAACGTGAAACCATCGACTAGAAGAAACGCACGAGAGTACGATTTTGATATCGACGTTTGCATGCGACTGACGTACCTCGAGAGTAGTCTCGCCTCCTTCGTTCACATTTCACGTCCGCCCATGACGTCCTCTGTCGGCGATTTCGTTCCCTCTTCGTCCCCTTTCTCCTATTATCCCTCTCATTCTTATGCGCCATCTCGCGCATCCTCGATTTATTTTTTCTCCTTCCTTCGTGTTTGCCACACGTCGAATCAAAGTCCCTAGTGCGTTTATCCGTTTCGCAGCTACGACGTACCCAACCACCATCGATCGAGTCGCGTACGTCGCTGCATCTTAATCTTTTTGCATCCGTCTCCTCTCTTGTTAAAAAAAAATTTTTTTTAAATTGTTCGTCATTTTAATTCTTGCCCTCTCGTTTCCTCTCCCCCTCCCCCCCCCCCACACCTCCAAGTCCCATTTGATTCGCAACTTCTCACTCATTATTCATCATCTGCCGAGCAATTTTGTTTGCTTCAACGAATCCACGAGTCGTGGTACGAGAGACACGCTCGCTGAAGAATTTTCTTCCCGGGGACGAGATATAGATGGGACGAGGCATCTAATTACACCCACTTGAGTCTCGCCCCCACGAGTCATACACGTTTGCAATCTTACGGACCCAAGTTCCCAAGTAGGTCCAGACTACGAGGCAGACACGACTTAATTATCAATTTGTTTTCGTACCATGAAACGATTCGTTGTTTTAACGACGCTCCCGTTTCTTCGACAATCTTTGTTTACAAAGATTTTGTGATTTGTTTCGTGATATAATGATAATATTAGTAATTATGATAATAATGTAAATTATAATATTCTGAATTCTATTGTAAATGCTTTTCTAAATTCTATTCTAAATTTCATTCTGAATTTGATTCTAAATTTTGTTCTAAATTCTGTTCTAAATTTGATTCTAAATTTGATTTTAAATTCTATTCTAAATTCTATTCTAAATTCGATTCTAAATTCTATTCTAAATTCTATTCTAAATTCTATTCTAAATTCTATTCTAAATCCTATTCTAAATCCTATTCTACATTCGATTCTAAATTCTATTCTAAATCTTATTCTAAATTCGATTCTAAATTCTATTCTAAATTCGATTCTAAATTCAATTCTAAATTCAATTCTAAATTCTATTCTAAATTCAATTCTAAATTCAATTCTAAATTCTATTCTAAATTCTATTCTATATTCTATTCTAAATTCTATTCTAAATCCTATTCTAAATCCTATTCTAAATTCGATTCTAAATTCTATTCTAAATCCTACTCTAAATCCTATTCTAAATTCTATTCTAAATTCTATCCTATAGTCAATTAAAAATATATATACTATAATATTATTAAAAATAAAAATACTTTCTCGATCCTCCTAGATCACCAAATTTTCGACCCACAATAATAATTATTCATTCGATATAAAAAAAAAGATCAAATTAAAAAAAAAACAAAGAACCCAACCACCTTACAATATACCCAACCACAATGAAAATTCACGAAAGAGTCAATTTTCGTTTACAGCCACAAACGAGTGTCGATGATAAGACACGTTTTCCAGGTCACTAATGCTACAGTCGAGTTGGACCACTGACTCGCGGTTCGGTCAATGGGTCGAGCTTGGTTCTAGTAGCGAGTGATGGTCGAGACCGGGGGGGGGGGAGGAGGAGGAAGAGAGACGAAGAAGAGTGTGGCGACGTGTTGGAGGGGGGGGGACGAGGGAGGTCAGGGCGTTGCACCGTTTGCTGTGACCCAGAGTCCCTCCCCCTCCCCTTCCTGACTCCGCAACGCCGCGGGCAGACTGTTAGTGGCGTATCGCTGCCGCGGTAGCTTCGTGAAGAGATATCTCTTCAAATGCTTCGCGGACCGTCTCTCTCTCTTTCTCTCTCGCTCTCTGACTCTCCCGACACTGCTATAATACTGCCGGGGAAATCGCCTCGAGCTCGACGTTCCTCTTTCATTTTCTCTGCTATCTCTCCCTCCCCCTCCCCCTCGCTCCTTTTCTCCCTTCTTCATCCTGCTGAACGTTGCTGACACACACATACACTCTCTCTCTCTTTCTCTCTCTCTCTCTCTCTCTCTCTCTTTATTCTTACACCGCGAGATCCAATCACTTTTCACTCTTGATTTTGAGGCAGGCGTTGTTGGCAAAAGAAAGGAAAAAGAAAATCAAATTACCTCGGTACGAGGAAAGAAACGAGCTTGAACGAAAAAAAAAATGCGAATGAAATCGTCGGTTTGAAAAATGTGTATGGGCGCGTTTTTTTCGGAAATATTTCAAAATTTTTGAGTAAGAGAGAAGAAGAACCTTTTTAAAATATTTTTTATATTGTTTAGAATTTTTTCGAAAAAAAATGACCTTCAATGAAACCAAAAATACGAGCAAGATCAAAGCATTTAGAAAATTGTTTTTTTTTTTTCTAAAATATCTAGAAATTTTTTAACAAGAAAGGAGAATAATTTTTCGTTTACATTGTTTATATATTTTTTATATAATTTAAAAAAAAAAAAAAAAAAAAAAAAAAAAAAAAAAAAAAAAAAAAAAAAAAAAAAAAAAAAAAAATCCAGAGCGAAACACGCGCGGTCATTAACTCGGCGGATTAGGTGTGGTGAGCTTATGACAACGTCCGGAGATTAACCAGCGTCCGATGCAAGTCGTAATGCAAAGAGAAGACGGAGAAAAGACGACGTGAAAAATAAAATAATTGAAAGAAAGAAAAAAAAAGAGCTAATACAAAAAAAAACGAGAAAAAATAAAGAAACCTTAACGTCGGATCGTTCGTTCGGAGAGAGAGTATGATTATAGATTTACGATCGGTAAATTAGATCCGCGTTATATTCTCGCTCCTACCACTCTCGGATATCAACTCATTTCCTCTAAACAGGTTGGAAAAAATAAAAATAAATAAATAAAGAAGAACAAAAGAAAATAATAAAAATTAAAAATATATTTATTCGTTTCATCCTTCCTTCCATCTTCTTTTCTCTCTCGCTCGTTCGTTTCTTCTTCAAATTTTTTCGGAGTTTCTGGGTTAACTAGCCAGTACCCCACCGACATTCCGCTACGTCGAGTGATAAGTGGAACATCGCGCGAGTGTGTCGCGCGGATCTCTCTGTCTCGTCGCGTTGGTGAACGGGGCATGTGCCACTCGGAACACTCGCTTGTACTCTCGATGTGCCTCTCTCGCAGGAGACGAACAGAGAGAGAGAGAGAGAGAGAGGGGGGGGAGGGGGGGGGGGGGGGGGGGGGGGGGGGAGAGAGAGAGATAAACTATTTTTACACACCAGTTTCTTATTTCGATCATTTCCCTTCTTCACCTTTCGTTCCAGCTAAATTTTTCCATTTTCTTGGAAAGTTTTCGATGAGTTAAGATCAGGGAAGTATTTGTGAAAAATTGATTTTTGTAGCTTCGATTTTTCGAAGTTTAATATTTCGTTTGATATTTTTTGAAAATTAGTTTGATTGATTGAATTTTTATCAATTTTGTTAAAAATCTTAATGACAAATAGAAATTGGAGTAAAAATGAAGAAAATAAAAAGGGAAAGGAGATTTAAATAAAATGAATAAAGAATGATACTTGGAGGAGATCCGCGTTGCCATAATGGCCTTAATTAGCGTAAATCAGCTGACGTCTTCGAAAGGCGAGGCGGTAAATTAAAGAAAACTACGCGCATGGAGAAAACAGTCGAGAGAATCAACAATTGCTCGGTTCGACCAATTATACAGTTGTAAACATCATCTTTCACCATTTAATTAATTGACCCAAGACGTTACTCGTTCTCTCGTATCAACTATATTTTCTTTTCCGTTTGGCTGTAACCGATGTTCCTCAATTATCGATATTTTCGTATTTAAGTGAAGAAATAATAACGATAATAATTATAATAATGATAATAATAATTATAACGTATTGTCATTTTAATTAAATGTAAAAAATTTAAAAATTTCGACAATAGACAATTAATTATTATTTATTAAATTAATAAGTTGCAAAATTTAGAAATTAGCCAATTTATCATCATTTTAATTAAATGAACAAAATTAAAAAATTTCGACAATAGACTATTAATTATTATTTATTAAATTAATAAGTTGCAAAATTTTGAAGTTAGCCGATTTATTATCATTTAAATTAAATATAACGAGGTAAAAAATTTCGACATTAGGCGATTTATTATCATTTTAATTAAATATTACAAGTTACAAATCATTTAAATTAAATATAACGAGGTAAACAATTTTGACGTTAGGCGATTTAGTATTATTTAAATTAAATATAACGGGGTAAAAAATTTCGAGATTAGGCGATTTATTATCATTTAAATTAAATATTACAAGTTACAAAATTTTGAAATTAGCCGATTTATTATCATTTTAATTAAATATTACAAGTTACAAAATTTTGAAATTAGCCGATTTATTATCATTTAAATTAAATATAACGAGGTAAAAAATTTCGACATTAGGCGATTTATTATCATTTTAATTAAATATTACAAGTTACAAATAAAAAATTTCGACATTAGGCAATTTATTATCATTGAAATTAATTATATAAAGTTACAAAATTTCGCAATTAGTCGAATTATTATCATATAAATTAAATAATAAGAAGTTACAAAATTGCGAAATTGGCCAGAGGGGGTTGGCCATCGATTAGGACATCCCCCATGTGCCACAGAATACGTAACTAGCGATAGGAGTGAGCGAGACAGATGCACGTGTCCGCAAACCATGGTTATTCGTTACGGTGATCGAACGAGTTAAATTGTCCAGTTAGATGGACACGCTCGGTGAAATTCCGTTGAGTATTTCGAGCTATTCGCGAACTACGAGAGACCGGTGGTATGAACGTGATTACTGGGCTGGTTGAGAGACGGCACGAAATCCTCGGATCATTTACCGCAAATCCCCTTTCTCTCCCTCTTTCCCACTCCCCTTGGTGCTGTAATTGCACGGTAAAATTTTAAATTGTAAATACCGCGGGAGAAAGTATTGAAAAAAAATGTATTCCAGTGGCAGTTATTGAGTTAAAGACTTTAGTGAATTTTGTAATTTTTTTTCTTTTTTTTTGAAAAAATAAGGGTGTAAAAATAAGGAATTTTTTAAGGGTTGAAATTAATAAGGGGACGGTTTTTATAGTTTTTTTTTTCAGGAAGTTAGAATATATTTTGTAAGAATTAGGGTGTGTCTGTTTTGGGGGTTGGAATATTTTGGGAATAGGGGATGATTTTTAGAATTCGATTTTATAGTAACAAAGTTTTAGGTAACGTGCGATGAATCTTAAGAAACGTTAGACGAACCCTTTCGTTTCTCGTTCTTTCATTCGAGGCTTGGCAGTAAAAAGCTTCCCTTACAGAAGTCAGGCTGGAAGAGAGAAAACGTCCCTTACCATATGCGACTCACCACCTGTCTGTAGAATCGTTTATCTTGTATCTAAGTACACATCCGGATGTAGACGTCACGAAGTGAAAGATCTCGAGGGAGGGAAGAAAAAAATATAAAGTAAAATAGAAAGAAGGGTCGACCGATATAAATGGCATGCCCCATAAATATGCATGGTGACTATAACCCAGAGTTTGCCACAAATGCGGGCTTAAAGGGACAATGGAAAATGTGAAATCCCCATTGGGGAGTCTATTCTAAGCCCATTCGAATGAAATACTATTTCACACTTTTGACTCCTCTTCTTTTTCCTACAATATATATTTATATATCGCAGGAAAAAAGTAATAAAATACACATTTACAAAGATATACAGGGTTTCCTAAGTTAATAGATATATAAATTTAAATGGTTCATCCTGTATAAACGTATTTTTCCTCGTTATATTTACATCAGATAGAAAAATAAATAAATAAATTAATACGTTCATCTTAATTTTATTTATTAGTACAATTAAAATGGGTCACCCTGTATGTATCGTCTCTTCTCTTTCCTACAATATATTTGTATATATTACAGGAAAAATGTAATAAAATACAAATTTACAAAGATATATAGGGTGTCCTAAGTTAATAGAGATATAAATTTAAATGGTTCATCCTGTATACGTATATTTTTCCTCATTATATTTTTTTCAGATAGAAAAATAAATAAATACATACGCAAATCTTACTTTTATTTATTAGTACAATTAAAACGGCTTATTCTCTATGTATATATTTTTCTGTATACTTGAAAAGCACGGGAGATAGGCAAATAAATACACGCGACATACAGTGACCTACAGGGCGAGCCATTTTAAATTTTACTAACGAAGAAAAAAAGGAGTCACCCCGTATATAGAATTGTACCTGATCCGGATTTGACTCGACGCCAGGTCTCATGACCAAAATCCCATTAACTTTTTCGACTCGAAACTCCCCTGGTCTCGTATTTTCACCCTTATGCAAGTTTCATACCGACGACAATGAACCAAATTGCATTCGAGGATGAATAGAAGAAAAAAAAATCGTAAAAGTTCGTTCCAATTTTTGACGACGTGTAACGTATTCGTTCTCCCGTGTTATCCCGGTGTGCATGACGTTACGAAAGGATATTAGAGGACGTCGATCTCTTCCGGTGTAAATTCTAAATTGCGTAACGGTCTTCCTCGTACGTAGGTTTCTCGTCGACCCTAAAATTTTATAGTCCAAGCGTAGAATGGTCTGTGTGCATAAGACGGTATTAAGTGCCACGTAGGAATGAATGCAGCGGGGTTTTAAGGGGGGTTACTTTCACGGGGTCAATTAGACGCCTTTATACCCGAGCGTTCTATTTCGAAGCTGTTCTCTACGTCGCGAATTACGAACGTGTCGCCGAAGCTTGTACGAGCCACCCCTATCCCTGAAGCGAGCAGCGTAGACGCTTTTCAGCTTCCTTAAGGCGTAAAGTAGTCTCAACCGGCCCGGTGGCGATCCACGGGGTACGATTATAGAGAAAAAAAAACAGTTTTTGATTTTATCGAATCGACGGAGCGTGCTCGACGAGAGAATTAACGAAGAAAAAGGGGTAGGGGGTTGTTTCGAAAATTGACAAAGAAAAACAATAAAAATATGAAAATGGATAATTTATATTTATTTTAATTATTGAAATAGTAAAATAAGTTTGAAACTACAATTTTTAAAAATACAAATATGTATTTTATATTTTCATCCTCCTGTAAGAAAATTTTCAAGTAGGTCGTAGATCTAGGGGTTGTTTCAAAAATCGACAAAAAATCAAGGAATATGGAAATAGACAATTTATATTTATTTTAAGGATAGAAATAGTTAAATAAGTTTGATTCTACAATTTCTTTAAAAACAAATATGTTTTTTATATTTTCATCCCCTTATGAGCGAGTAAAATTCGACTTTTTCATCCCCCTATGAGAAAATTCTCACGTAGGTCCTAGATCTGGATAAGAAACACGCATTTTTACAATCATAGACCGAACTCTGAACGTACCAAGGGTGGGTTGATGAGTTTCGTGTTCGAGAGGGTTGGGGGGTTGACAGTGAACATTCGCTAATAACGGATAAGCCCCGGACCAGCTGTTACATAATGGCCCGAAAAAAGTCGCGAACGTACGTTATCAGGACGATCTTTCGCGCAGCGTGTCATCTGCGCGGAGGTTTAACGTCGTAACGTAAAAGTGAGGGTTGGTAAGAAGAGGGGGGGAGGGGGGTTGGATCTGGGCGAATTGAGACGTTTCAAAAGTTATTCACGCTGGCACCCCTTCGGCCAGTATGGAAGCGAACAGTTACGCACACTCGCCAATCCGAAGGATTCGACTTGGAACAAAGAGGGGAGGGGGTTAACCGAGGACGATGATCCGAGGGGGTAGTTTTTTTTTCCACCCCGAGAGGAGTACCAGACAGGCCGCACTTTACGCGTCTCGTAATTTCGAAGCTTTCATTGTTCGGGAAACCCGAAACTGTGAAAAATTCCATCAAACAGGTCCTGCCTGTATCAACGAACGTCCTTTCGTCCTTACGTGAATCGAGACCGTTCAAAGGATCTCGAATTTTTTCACGCATTCGTGAAAAAATACGAGCTAACCGGTTGAACGAAGACAGATGGTAACTAAAGGGTGTCATTCTTAAAGAATGAAAAATTTTCTTCCGTCCTTCGTAACGAGAAGGACGAAAACTGGTGCAAATTGATTTCCATCAAGGACGGGGCTAGGACCGAGTTTTGGTCGCGTTAGATGGCTGACGTGGTGAAAAAAGGCGTTCTTGCGTCTCCGTTCTCTAGTTCCTACTGTTTACATAGCCGGAGGGCATAACTCTGCGGTAAACGTGGAAGGGTTGCGGATATTAAGGGTAGGTAGTGAACATGGGAGGAGCGAGCGACTTATTATAAAATCCTCGTAGCTCTACCGCGATCTTACCATCGCCTCTCGTCCGGAATAACCAGATTTTTCATCATTTTCAATCTTTTTCCATAACAAAAAAAAAACAAAAAACATAAAAATAAAAAATTTTTTTCAAATTGTTTATTTTAAATAAAATTCTCATTTTTATTTTTCTTTCATCATTCTCGATCCTGTTCACATCAAGGTCTCCGTGGAAAAATAAAACATAAATAAATCTTTTAAACAATTAATTTTTACAAATAACAATTAAACAAATTGTTTTTTTTACAATGTTTTCTTTAAATTGAATTTTCTTTAAACTCGTCGTATTGGTCGAAGACACGCGGAGGCTTAGACGAGTAGGTTTTCCTAAGTAGCTATAACAAAAACAATACCGGTTTCGTAACCGCGAGAACACTTTTGCGGTTCCTAAGTCTTACACAATGTTTCAAAGATTATTTCTTTCTCTCTCTCTCTCTCTCTTTCTCTACTTCTTTCGTTCGTTATTTCCTCGTTTAAAGAATATGAAGAAACTGTGAGCCATCGAGAAGAAAAAAAGTATTCTTTCCTGGTTCGGTAACGAGACAGAAACTGGAAAGACAAATCCCCTTTTGGCTCGCGAGACAGACAAACGGTGTCCTCTTCGTGTGGTGACCGAGGCAACAAGGCGTTCGTGATAAAAGGGTTGTGTTCTCGAGACGGATCGATGTTCGAGTCTCGAAGGTGCGAAGATTTTTCAAGCAGAAACGAGCCGTCCTCTCCAAGGACTCAAGAAACTTGCAAGTACCGGATTTCGAGCTCGACACAGCGATGAAAGCGAGTGAAGAACGCGTCGAGATGCGATGAGTAAAACGACTGAAAGGGATTTCTCTCGGGGGTTAGCATACGAGGGCCGTAAAAGACGCGAAGATGTAAGACGAAAGACAAAAAAAGAGGGTCCTTTCATCCCTCTCTCGTCCTTGTTTTTTTATATTTGAAAATATTCAAGCTGTAATTTTGAATTTTCATTTTACGAACGAAAATTCAATTTTTGTTGGAAAGGTTCTTTTAAAAATAATTTTAAAGCGTAGAAGAAGATTTTCGTTGGAAGTGTAAGGGTGGTGGAAAAAAGAAAATAAGGGAGGGGCTAGGTATTTTTTAAGGAATACGAGGAGGAGGAGGGAAAAGTCTGTAAAAACAAACTGTACAGGGTGTTGCTGGTTGGTTGGGAACGCGTAGCCGGTTTTCAGCTCGAGCTTCAAACCCCCGTGAATACTCGTGACGTTTTGGTAACGTTACACCCTGATATATATATATATATATATATATATATATATATATTTATATATATATATATATTTGTATGTAGATTTCATCCAGCTTCTGAGTTTGTAATTTTTCTGCTGGCTGGTTATGTACTCGAATTGCCACCCTTAAGAGGGTCCCTCTCTATGCAGTACTCGTATAATTCGAAATTTATGGTCTCACCTCACCCCATAATCTGAGTCAGTACGCACAGAGGGTTGAATGGGACCTCGGGGCATTTAATATATCGGAAGGGTGGTTGCATCGGTTCGCTTCTTGCATCGAGTGAGAAAGACGCGTTTGCCCCGAAGCGCTATACGTCAGTCAATGTCGTAAACCCCTCGTAGTCACCTGCGAGGTGCGAAATCTACCCCCGAAAAAAAAAATTACGACCCCTTTTTTCATTCTTTTTATTTTGCTCGATTTTAACATTTTCTTTTTTGGTACACGCGTCGGTTGGGGTAAAAAACAATTGTTGTTATTTTTGTTGTTAATATTTGTAATTGTTAAATTAATTTACGAGTGGCAAGGACGAGGAAAGTCGTGTCACGCCAGCTATTGCGTTAGTACGTTGTTATTTTTCTGCTCGTGGCCAACGTTCAATTGTTTCGTCAGCGTAGCAACCGGAAATAGAAAAGTGAGACGGGAGCTGGGAGAACGATAATTCATCCGGGAAGCAGATTGACACGGTGGGGTAACGAGGAGAGAGAGCACGATGGGTGGTGGTCGGAGCTTCTCCCGTTTTAGTACAGAGGCAACGAAGTCGATCGGCACGCCAGAAGGCGCGGCGACCATTGCGACTGTAGGTGGCCAAAGCAACGTTAACGATTTTCGATAACCGCATATACGAGTGTTGGACCCTGAATTGCGTGTGGTATTTCGACTCGTTGCCAACATGGTGCCCAAACCCAAACCCAAACCCAAACCCAAACCCAAACCCAAACCCAACATTAATTGAAATCGAATGAAAAATACGGATAAAACGAAACAAAGATTGCACAGGAGTTGAAAAACACGAAATAAACAAACAAAATTGTGGTGAAAAATGCTTTTCAACGGTTACTTTCCTCTAACAACTTGTGAACATAACCTCACTTCTCGGTACTCCACCTGAGTCTACGCCATTTCGCCACGGTGGCGCTGCGGTCGGTTCATGAACATTCTCCAAGAAAGATGAATTTTATTCGCTACAACGAACGATCGATTCTCCGAATGAACGAATAAATATTGAAAAAATGATTCAAATTTTCTACAAAGGTTGAAAATAATGAGTTAATGAAGCATAATACATGAAAATAGCAACTTCGCGTGGAAAACTCTGGGTGACCGTACTTTAGCGGCTGCTGGAGTTTCCCCAAAGGTTTTTCGATATAATCACACTTCTGACTTCTTCCATCGCCCAGTATGTCACACGGAGAGCAAGCGATGTAGAGCGAAGAGACTGTTAGAAGAAGGGAAGTGAAGAGAGGGAAAAGGAAAGACCAAAATATCCGAGCATGACATTTTCGTTTCTCGGGCGACCGTGGCCGCTCTCCACGTTGATCCACGTGGTCGTTCACGTGTTGGTTCAACGAATCCATATAAGACTAGTAAAACCCACAGGCGTCGATTACGTCAGACCAAAAAAGGTCGTCGTCGCGTTGACCTACTAATATAAATTAACGGCACGTTCTATTGTATACGCGGATCTAAAATTGAACTTATCCCACAATTTGAGGTTAAACAGCAGAAAAATTGGCGGGAATTTAAAAATTCGAATCTAATTCTTGAACTCGAACGATTTTTTTAATCCTCTAACCAAGCTACTTATGTCGAATTCGCCGATCGCAACGATCGAGAGAATTCCTCATTGCACATACCACGAAGAATGGAAAGATATTCATCGTGAGGCTGTAAAGGAGAATTAAAGGTTATCGAGGAGTGCCCTTTTGTTTCAAGGGTTCCACTCGAGCACGCAACGAGACGTCCTCGTTCGTTCGGTGATGAATGAGGGAAATAGAAACCGTTGCACTCGAAACTCCTCTATGATTCACATAGGGTTTAGTCCTATGCCATTCCTCAAGAGACTATAGACGACTCGAGGACTTAAAGAATTTGAAAATAATGATAACAATAAAGAAAAAAATCATCATCGTAGTTTTTTTTTCAGTTCGTCCTCGAGTCGTTCGAAAAGAAATTCGATCGAGGGGTTGGTCACTCTCGATTACCTCTTTGTCAGCTGTTTTTTAACAGAAAAGTCAGTTGAAAAAGAAAAATAACGTGCAATACGAAAAATTGATTTTCGTAATTTCAATTTTTATCGTTGAAAAGTTTGCAAGATAAAAAATGTTCCCATGGATTACAGGGGGTTCGTCAACGACCCCTGACTCTAAAATCATTTTTTTCTCTCGCTCATATATTTTATTTGCCATTTTTCATTTCTCAAAAACGATTCATAAAATCTTGTATACCTTTCTCGTACAATTTGCTGTTGAGCTTTTCGTTAATTTTCAGGGTAAACAGGGAACCCTCTGTCACAAGGGGGGCCACTGGGGTACGTTTTGTAACATTTGAGCAAACGTACGTTTTCGTATTCTCGGTAGTTTTTACCCCATGTTATTTTTGCCCACCGGAGGTAGGAAGAACTACTGTCATTGTTAGTTCACATCGTCGATCATTTCTCGATACTTATTGAAGCGATTTTTTTTTATTGTGATTTACGATCACTGGACAATAATCGTGATGTTATCGATCATTCTCATCCTCGACTTTGATTCGATATAAACAATTTTTACAATTAATTAAAATTATTATTATGTAAAAATCTTTATCGGTATTATTACTATAATTTTTTTATTGTAGAAATAATAATATTATTATTAATTACAATTATTCTTATTATACGAAAATCTTTATCCTTATTGTTATTATTTTTTATTGTAACGATAATAATAGCCGTAATAATATTATTGATAATTAAAATTATCATCATTATATAAAAATTGTTATCTTTATTATTATTATTATTATTTATGGTATCAAATAATAATAGCTGTAATAATATTATTGATA
>JAPYZT010002383.1:0-26207 GCA_030522965.1 Tryphoninae sp. A BG-2022a
TTGCTATGATCCAGTTTCCAAATAAGATTTTGGGTAGGAAAGACACGTTCCATTTATGGAACTGCATGCAAAAATTAACAACCATCGGAAAATTAATAATTAATGGAATCCTGTGAGAATTTTTAGGGGTTGCTTAATCGTGTAACAGTTTCTTTCTATTTTTTGAGAGGGTTGTTTTATACGTACCATTCACCTGCTATGATCCAGTTTCCAAATAAGATTTTTGGTAGGAAAGACACGTTCCATTTATGGAAACGCATGAAAAAATTAACAACTTTCAATCTAAATAAACACGAACAATGTTCAGCGTACTGTAAAAACATTTTTCAATGTTTTTCAAGCCTCGTAGTAGGAAAAAAAATTTCATTAAAAACGGTTGAAAAGATAAACAAAAGGCGAACGAGGAGAATAGCGGCGTGGAAAGAGTCTCGCGCGGGTGTATGAAGACGTCTTGGTCGAAAAGAGAACGAGAGCGACGCGGCGTAGGCGTCGTCGGGAAAGGAGGGGAGGGAGTGAGGAGGAAACGAGAAAGAAGGGTAAAAATGAAAAAAAAGAACACACATCGCGTACGACGTGCATGTATGTCCGTCGTTGCTTCACCAACAACTGGCTCGAGTTCTCTCTATGCCCGTGTGCTGCTGTTGCTCTCTGCCGACGCAAACCGCTAGTTAGACTCTCATAAAGCCGCGACATAAATTATCCAACGTACCTCGAGTGAGCGAGCGAGATAGAGATAGAGAGAGAGAGAGAGAGAGAGAGAAAGAGAGAGAGAGAAAGAGAGAGAAAGAGAGAGAGAGAAGAAGAGAGTTCTTGCACCGGCTTCGCTTTGGCTCTCATAAGCGCGGGAGAGTCTCTCTCACAGCTCCACGCCACATGCATCGGGGAGTGTTTGCGATGGTCCACCTCCCGTCAACGCCCTCGCGAGCCTTTTTTCCAAACTCTATTTCGTTCTCTATCCCTCTTACCGCGAGCCCTCTATCACCTCCTCCTCCTCCTCCTCCTCCTCCTTCTTCTTCATTCCTCCTCGTCTTCTCGTTCCCATCTACTTCGCTCATCTTCTTGCCGTCTCCTCTTTTCTTCCACGCTCACTTTCGCGAGGCGCTTCTTTGCGCGGTGAAGCTAACGCGGACTTTGTGTGGGTTTGAAAAAAACAAAAATAAACAAACAAACAAAAAAACAAAAAAGAAACGTAAAAAACAGCCCCGAGTGAGCGAAAGAGAAAGAGAGAAAGATGGGCGTGATTCTTCTCGTGATCGCAGAAAGGGCACCTGCACTCGGTAAATATTGTTTATTGAGACGCCAAACGAAAAACGTATTAACGTCGTGCTCGGCCATGACGTGAAACGCCCCGAAGCTAACGACGAGCTTCTCTCGATCTTCCTCGCTCGTACAAGATGCTGCACTTTAAACGCTCCTCGCAAATATACGCGTACGACTATTCCCGCGAGACAGACTTTACTGCCCTCTCGCGGAAGCGAAGTGTACTCAATCAGTCGGTAATTTACCATTTGTATCCTTGATCCGGAATTTACGACGTTTCTAAGTTTTATCAATCAAGGAAGAACAACGCGTTACAATCAAGCGTCGCGACGATTCATAACAATATTTTGAATTAATATCATGAAACGCTTATCGGTGTTGTAAATTCATTAAATCGCGCTCGAATCGCATCGATCGTAAAAATACGAAGGGCTGAGAAGAACGAGGCGTCCCGCGAAGAGCGAACAATGAGTCTTCTAATAGAAATCAAATCGCTTCACCATTTATAACAGAGGGTGCGAGAGACGACTTTCTTTTTGCTTCTTTTTCTTCCTCCTCTTCTTCTTCTTCTCGCTTACATCCACTCACAGTTATTACTATAACTCATATATGCGTATATTCAAACGTGAAAAGCTTTCTCGCTCGTTCTCGCTAGGCCTCTCCTCACCTCTGTACGTCTCGTTGGCTCTTTCGTTCTCTCTCGTTCCATTTTTTATTTCTATCCTCGTCTCCCGTTGAGCACTGAGCGAGAGAATGAGACAGAAATAGAGAGGGAGAGAGAGAAAGAGATAGTTACTCTCGCTCGGCTTTTGTTTCGCTTCGCCAGGCCTTTTTTTCGCCCATCACGGAATAATCGAACAAGATTGATGAGGGCGGCATGACTGGCGTGCGCGCTCTGGCCTCTCCTCGATGGTTGAGGCCCAACGCCGAGGAACGCGAGAATCGGTTCGAGCACATCACCGCACTCTCGATCCATTACCTCTCTCTCTTTCTCTTTCTTTCTCTCTACCGGACCGTATCATGGACACTCGGAAATATTCATTTAGTTTTGAGTTTTGTACCGTGCGATATCGGAAAAGGTCAATTTATGTAATTTCTTGATTGAGTGTGGAAATTGAAGTGGACGAAGAAACGTCCTATATATATGTAATGTTATATTTATTTTTTAATATTGCTCGATATCAATCACCTGTTTCGATAATATCGATAAAGTGCAAATTTTTATCAGTCGTCAAAATCTTATAAAAATTATCAAAATTTTGATAAATTTTCATCCAACTTTCGATCTCGAATCGAAACCAGCGTACCTATGAATAATAAATAAGTCGCGTTATATTCATTTTTTAACATTGCTCGATATCAATCACGTTTTTCGATAATATCGATAAAATAGAAATGTTTATCATTGCTCAATATCTTATAAAAATCATCAAAAATTTTGATAAATTCCATTCAACTTTAAATCTCAAATCAAAACGAGTGTACTAACAAACGGAACTGTAGAACGTAGAAGCAAGCCCCGTGGACTGACAAGCGGAACATCGTTATTTTATGGACAATTAAATACCTATAAGCGCGTGCTAAGAGACCTCTCTCGGTTCGATTTGATGAGCTCCTCTTCGCGTCGTGAAACACACCGATGCTCGGATCGAGGCCATTCATCCCGACAATTTTTTTTTTCATCATGTTTGTTAAAGAACGTTGAGGCATGACGAATGGCTATATATGATATATATATATATATATATATATATATATATATCATATATGTATATACATTTGCCTTGCCCCGTCAGATTTCCGCTCGATCGTCCGCCGGAATTTGGTTGATAGCGATGGAAATCCTCGCGGAAGGATTAAATGGTGAAAATAAAATTAAAAAATGGAGTTGAAGTATTTTTTGATTTTGCGTGTGAGTGACATGACGAGTGAGAGGGGGAGGGGCGAGGGGGGAGGCTGAAGTATAAGAGAGAATGAAAGTTTGTCTTCTCGCGAGAATCGTGCCTGTATATAGATATAGAAATAGTTTGATACACGCAACCCGGGTGAGAAGAGGTCCACCAAGAACGGTTGCTCGGCTTTTGGATGCGTGGATTGAGGGAGCTCTTTTAGAACCCCTGGCGCGAAACAACGAGCAGTCAGAAAAATGGATGGGCTGCTAACCGTGCCACCCATGGTGCTCGGCGTCGCTTATTTTATAACATTTTTTTCTCTCTCGTTTCTTTTCTCTCGTCCCTTTCTCTCTTTTTCTTCGTCTACCATCTAAATTTACTTACACCCACGTCTAATTACGCGAGAGACTGTCAATTTTTGTATATTTTACATCGTCGATATCGATTTATTTTGTTGGAATTTTATCGAAGGAGTAAACTAGAATATAAAAATGGAGGAAAAAGTATAGTTTGATTTTTATTTTATTTTTGATTTCTTATTGGAGATGAAGAAAACGATAATTTGGCGATTGGAAGGTTCGCTAAGCACGTGAGAAGGTCCTTCTGCTCGAATTTTAACGACGGAATAAACTAGAATAAAAAAACATAATTAATAAAATATAATTTCATTTTTTTATTCAATTTTTTTTATTTCTTATTGGAAATTGAAGAAGAAAGCACTTCGCCAACTTGGCGATCGGAAGGTTCGCCAAGTGCGTGAGAAGATCCTTCTGCTCGAATTTTAACAATGGAATAAACTAGAATAAAAAAGATATAATTAAAAAAGTATGATTTGATTTTTATTCATTTTTTTAATTGTTATTGGAAATTGAAGAAGAAAGCACTTCGCCAACTTGGCGATCAGAAGGTTTTCCAAGTACGTGAGAAGGTCCTTCTGCTCGAATGTTAACAACGGAATAAACTAAAATAAAAAAAAAAATATAACTGAAAAAAATTTAATTTTTATTCAATTTTTCTATTTCTTATTGGAAATTTAAGAAGAAAGCACTTCGCCAACCTGGCGATCGGAAGGTTGGCCAACTGCGTAAGAAGATCCTTCTGCTCGAATTTTAACAACGTAATAAACTAGAGTAAAAAAATATAATTAAAAAACTATAATTTGATTATTATTCAATTTTATCATTTCTCATTGGAAATTGAAGAAGAAAGGACTTCGCCAACTTGGCGATCGGAAGGTTCGCGACGAGTACGTAAGAGGGTCTTGGCGTTCTCGCGCGCACGCGCGCGCCCGCGAGAACGCTAAGACGCATTACTTCCACGACTGGTATCCGGGCATTTGTCCGGCACGACACGTCCAGGAACTGCCTCTGGAGAAATGCGCGAGCGCGAGTATGGACGTGTGAGAGAGAGAGAGAGAGAGAGAGAAAGAGTAAGCGGGGGTGGCGCACACGCTCGCCGCTTCGAGGATTTAGTGCCCGTCGCGGGAATGGGATAGCACACGACTATACCTCCTCGGCTCTTTCCTCCCTTTCCCCTTCCACCACCCCGTCTCGTTCTTCTCCAGGGCAAGCTTCCACCAGGGATTTCCTGATAGCGCGAGGGCACCGCTCCTATCGTCGATTACGATACGCTGCTGCTGCTCCTCTTCCTCATCCTCCCTTACATATATATATATATATATATATATATATATATATATATCCTTCCTTCTTGGAATCGTGATTTCGAATCGTAAAATAACACTATACGAACAATCTTCATAGATGACCATCGTTCGAGAAGGCCAAGAAAAGAGAGGGAGAGTGAACGATTCTTGGAAAAATAGAAGAGACGATCGTAAACTTTAAGGTACAGTTCTTATCACACGTTAAATCGACCGTTTGATTGATAAGTGAATTTAATTGAATTAAAAGAGATAAAAAAAATAATGCGCCAGTTACGTTGATTGATCGATAAAATGTCGTTTATCAATAAATAAAAGAGAAATAATTTGAAAATTGAGTGTTTAAGATCGAGTTGGATACGGTGGAATTACGTTCGGGAGAGTCCGAACGGATCATCGTCGACGATGCGGCGATGATCCATTGATCCTCGAAAGCTGCGAGCAACGGGTGGAAAATTGTGTACGGAAAGCGCGCGTTGCGGCGTTAGCGTACACACGGGAAATGGGGAGGAGGCAGGAACGTGCGTTGCAGATCTATGCTATTTGATCTCGGTTCTCTCTATCGCTGTCTCTCCTCTTGCACGGTACCAGTGCGAGGGGGACGATGTGAACGCAGTCGTCCGTATCACGGGATCACCCTATCGCCACTACATTGATTTCAAATCTATAATGTATTTAATAATCGTATTAGGCCTCGAGTTAGGGGAGACTTTATGGTTTTACCAGTCTGTAAGAGGGACGAGACGATTCACGAATGAACGGAATACTCAATAATAGTGACGCGAGAAGAAAAATAAAAACAATTTTTTATATTTTTTTTATTTAGAAATATTGATAAACTTCAGATAAGATAGATAAATGAATTGTTCAATATTTGAGAGAATGTTCGATGAATTTGTAAATATTCGATTCATTTTCCCAAATGTATGAAATTTGTCAAGAAAAAAATAAAAAGCAACTATTTTCTACATTTTTTAGGTTTTTGTTATCTAAAAAAATAAATTTATCTTAGATAAGATAGATAAATGAATTTTTTAATATTTGATAAAATTTTCAATAAATTTGTAGATATGCGATTCATTTTCCCAAAACTATGAAATTTGTTGAGAAAAAAATAAGAAGAAACTGTTTCTACATTTTTTACGTTTTTGTTATCTAAAAAAATTAATTTATCTTAGATAAGATAGATAAATGAATTTTTCAATATTTGATAAAATTTTCAATAAATTTGTAGATATGCGATTCATTTTTCCAAAACTATGAAATTTGCCAAGAAAAAAATAAGAAGAAACTGTTTCTACATTGTTTACGTTTTTTTAATCTAAACAATAAATAAATAAACTTCAGATAAGATAGATAAATAAATTTTTCAATATTTGATACAATGTTCATTAAATGTCTACCTATTCAATTAATTTTCCCAAAATTATCAAATTCATCAAGAAAAAAAAACCAAAATATTTACCAAACTACCCCTCGCCGAAAAATCATCCCTTTGCCCAATTCTGTATAAACAATGTTTCTCGTCCGAAAATAACAAACTTACAAGATGCAAAAAAATACGGAATAACATTGGCGGGAAGATCTCATCGACGATGAGAGAACAAGAAGACCATATACATCGAAACGAATAAGTCCAAAGAGATTGCCCCGTGGAAGCGAGCACGAGCCCTCGGGCGCACTAAATTTTATTCGGCAGCCTTTACGGTCGTTGTAAGACAATAGGGCGTTCTGTAAGTTTAACCGAAACAGTTACGGTCCTCTTCAGTCCGCGAACTGTAACTCTCCCTCCCCCTCCCTCCCTTCTCCCAGCCCAACCCTCTTACTCCCTCACACACATTCGCATGTTCCACGTATGCATTTGTGCATATAGACAGCTAGTGCATCGTCGATGCACTCCATAAGCGACTGCCTCGTTGCTCGTGTCGAATCCAAGACTCGAGTTCGAGAGAGAGAGAGAGAGAGAGACGAAAGAGAGCTTTCTTACTCGCTCGGGAGAGGCGAGCAAGAGGGGCACAGGTGGACTGTGGATATTTACTGCGCAATAATCGTTAAACTCGAGACACGAGTCTCGGGGAATACATACATACGAATATCCATGTAAGACACAGGTATACGTTATACGCGAGAGCATTTCGAACGAGAGAGAGAGAGAGAGAAGGAGAGAATGAGCGAGAGAGAAACTGCTTCTTGGACAGTGGGAGCGATCAGCGAATCCGGCCCACACCCGTTTTTTTTTTTGTTTTCTTCCTGTCGTTTGGAAAAAAGAACATATATAGCTAGAAGCGAAGAAGAATCTGACTGAAAAAGGGACTTCGCGGACTTGAGTAACGATAGTAGAAGCGTTATTTATTCCCGGCTGAGAATTCGCTCGCTCGACGAATCTCCGTTCGCTCTTTCGTGAGACGAAAGGAAACAAAAAAGGACAGTTTTTGTGTTTCTCAAATGTTTCTCGCGCAAAAGATTCTCGCAAAAATCGTCGAGTTAAGAGAATTTCGAGAAGAACTTGGATTATTCCTCACTCGCACGATCGTTTGAATTTTTTTTTTTTTTTTTTTTCCGATCATCTTGTATCTTTCAGTCCTTTCATCCCCATTCTTCCTGCGTACTTCGGTGGACGACGTCGCAAGGTGCCAAGGTGTAAAGACGCGGACTGCGAGACAAGATTGAGGCGCTCTTTTCAACGTTGTGTGAGTTCTGGCGAGTAAACGACAACGACGACAGAGAGACGAAAACGGAGATAGAGAGAGATAGATGCGAGCAACACCTGCCCGAGGCCGGTAATATGCGCGAGACCGGACGCGTGGCCGATGCACCGCGCCCGAAGAGAGGAACGCGCGGAGCGCACGCGAGGGCGCACCGGGCCTCTCTGACACGGGCGCATTTCTCTCTCTCTCTCTCTCTCTCTCTCTCTCTGGCTTTGCTGGTTTTAAAATGAACGGAGGAGACAAAAAAATTGGGTGAACGGCATTCGAAAATTACGACGTTCGAAGATATAATTTTAACGTTCCGTGCGAAAGAGAGGAAAGAAATTTTTCGTTCTCTTCACTCAGATTTTTCGTGGCAGATGCGCGTCTTCTTCCGGTCGCGACGACCGCGTGACTTCTCCTTCTTGGTTCGTTACCACTCGATACTTGGTTTTCATGATTATTTCTTTCTTAACTTTACATTACCCCCTCCCCCTCCTACCAGTGTCTTCTCCCTATCATCATTTTATTCGTACGTAATATTTGAGTAATTGAATTTTCGTGTAATTTTCATCCCGATCGGGTAGTTCGCAACTTCTTACAAGGTGCGAGTCGGCCCCGCGTCGATACGTACACACATCGAAAATTCGTCGGCGACGTGGATGAGAGGAATATAAAAGAAAAATGAAGAAGAAGAAGAAGAAAAAAAGATGAAAAAATTATATAGAAACGTTAGCGCGTGCCGGATCTCGCGCACCTGCCCCTCTCGACTCGTCCGTCTCGCTCGGGTTTCGCAACGGCGCTTCGCCCTCCCCCTACCCCGCATCGATTCGACGTTTCTCTTGTTTATATAATTTATCGCAAAATTGTCGAATAATTTAGCAAATAATATTACACGGTGCAAACATCGTAACGTTTCATCAATAAGAAAAATTGCGCGAATTCTCGTAGCGGAGAATAATGATACGCGTTACGATATTTCTCGCGGAATAATCGCGCTTTGTACGGATACAAAGTACCAAGCGCGATACAACGACGGAACGATGAAGTCGTCTCAATTCCCCCAACATCTCATGAAAATAAATTTTATCGCGACGTAACGCGATGCAACATTCCCCATGACCATTTTCGTATCGTTGCATCAATATGCGCGCATGCGCATACACACACAATCGGCGAAATACGCGAAGTCGATTCATTATAGCGAAGCGCGCGACCGAACTTCAGAAATATTCATCCCCTCCATCCTAAATAACATAAAAAAAAGCCACGAATGCTCGATGACTGTGTATTACTCGAGAGAAACGATAGATAATTCTATTCGATAAAAGCCACGAGAGCGTACAACAAACACAAACAGCGAGCGAGCTTCACCCGGCAGGCACCTGCTGGAAAGTGGAAAACGCATCGGTTTCTATTAACTTGTCACTCGACACTCGGTTCAGCCGAGTTTCAGTATTTCTAGGGAGGAGATACGGCTAAAGGGAGAGGAGGAAGGAGGACAAAGAGGGCAGGAAACACGCGCACGCGCCACAGAACTCTGACTCGCGACCGCTCGACTGTAAACCTTTATCAATGGCTATTAGGGTTGTTTCAGCTTTTCACCATGCTCGTTTTATGTCTCCTGGCTTTTTTTTTACATATATATATATATATACATTCTCAAATATAAATATATACGCGTGAATATAGAAGATTTTTCACCTGCCACGAAACTATTCACGACGATCTTGACCAAGCGTGTGTGACAACGCACACTCGGACGAGCAGCACGCATTTATTACCTAATCAGTCTACGAGGAGACGATCGTGATGTTGTGGAGTAAAGAAGAGAGAGAAAAAAAAGGAGAAGAAAAATCCACCTGCGCGTCCTCGACTTCCATAGGTAGTTACAGCTCGTCGAATCCTCCGGTTCTCTCTCGCTCTTCGTTCCTCCTTTCAGTCCTCGCAGCTCCTGCGTCATCTCTCCTTTCTTATTGCCCACGTCGCAGACTTCATTCCCGTTATGGACATTTAATTCGTTTCATTTGTGCACGCAAAACGCTGCTTGCCGACCACAGAGAGGCAAGGGGAAATGTTGCTCGGGTTCTACCAGGACTGATGTACGAGAGTTCCAAGCCAGCGGTCGGGTGTTCTCTCTCGCCAGGACAGGAACGGTGAAAGGTGTGCGCCGCGAACACACTCGTTGAATTCGGTTCTTCGAGCAATATCGCGTGTGTTTTACACACGTAAGAGACCCTTGATGTGTCCTCGCCACTTCTCGGAGAATGTTCGAGACTTCAACTTCGCATCGTTGCGGCGAGATCCCTGGCCCTATAAGCAAGAACATTCCAACGTATTATTATTGCTCAATCGTGAAACGCATTCGATCAAGAGCTCTCTCTTTCTCTATACCGCATCGCTCTTTTGGGATTGCAAAGTCATTGGATGGAACATTAATTAGGCAAAATGGAGAATCTTACTGCGTTTTCTTTCTTTGTTCTCGGATACGATAATGAAAAACCCACATTGATCGAGTTCCAATTAACTCGTGATTTTTTCCCTTGACGAATGCTTTAACTTCGTGTATACGAAGCGCGAGTCTTCGTTTCCGCTTTCGTGAAACCAGTGCGTCCTCGGGCGATACCACGTACTTCGTGTAAAAGAAGCTTTTCCCATAGACACGTGTAAAAGTATGGGAATACAGTGGTAATACTACAGCTAGATGTGTTGTATTGCAAAGTGCTCGAAGAACTCACCGTGTAGAAGAACTCGTGTACCGGTCACGGTGAACGAGCCCTTTATCTGGCCCGAAGTAAATTAGATTAGCGAACGAACGAACGAGAGAGTGAGGGGGGTGCGTTGGGCGTATCCGCAACCCGAGGCATGCATATGAGGCTCAGGTACAGTTCAGGATTCCTAACTCACAGTTTTAGCTCTTATATATCTACAAATACACAAACACATATGTATATATATATATATATATATATATATATATATATGTATGTATGTATATATGAGGTGGTTTAGCAAACGTCTGCACGCACCGAGCCGTCGTGACAGCTTCCTGCGCCACGGAAAAAGGATCGTCTCGTTCCATGCAATCCGTTGGAGTTTCTCTCACTCTCTCTCTCTCTCTCTCTCTCTCTCTCTTTCTCCTTCAGTTGTTCTCGCTACGAGATAGTGTATGTAAATTCGCAAATCCTGTACTGGGTACGTCTGGCGTCTACTCATGTGCGCCTATGAACGCGCGAGTAAGCGCCGTTCCATCCTGCTGGCAATTCGCTCTTCTGTCTATGAGCTCATCCTCTCCTCTCCTCTCCTCTCTCTCTCTCTCTCTCTCTCTCTCTCTCTCTCTCTCGCTCTCTCTCTCTCTTTCTATATATATAAAGGGGGAGGGGGTTATCTATATATATATTTCCATCTATCTCTAGAGAAAGAGAGGGAGAGAGAGAGATACATACATATATGTATAATTATATGTATATGTATATATGTATGTATGTATCGGCGTAGTTGCCTTTGTGGTTTTTAAGCGCGAAGGAAACTTGGCGATAAACCGCGCGGAAATACGCGCCGACTGGTTGGTTAAAACCCCCGGGCGGCGTATACACCGAGTTAGAGAGAATTTACAACCGACTTCCGGTCGGGAGGATCTCTCCCGTGGAAGCGGTAAGAAAAGAGAGAGAGAGGTGAGCAGGTAGTAAAATTAAGAGTGTACGACGAAGCAAAGCTCACGAGGGAACGTCGAGTGTGAGGGAATTTTAAAAGATCCGCGGATCGTACGATGATTATGTCATTAGAGGTTTTAGGGGTTGAAAGTCAGGTATAAGGGCGAATGGATGAGAAACGCAGGTGGTTCGTCGTTTTCCACTTTCTTCGTGATTCGAGAATTTTTTGTAAAAAAGTTTGTCTCAATTATTCGAGAAGTTACGATTATCTACTCGAATTAAAAAATAAGGGTTGGTCGTGTCAAGGGGTTGATGTCTAGGTCAAGGTTGAAAGAGGCAGAATTCCCGTTATACTTCCAGTGAAAACGAATCACGTGTTCCCACAATTCGCATGACTCGCGAGCTGATTAGTTGTACGCGATGTCGTAGTCACGTTTAAGGGTGAGAGGGGCAATTAGGGGGAGGAACACGAAGAAGTAAATAAAACCGTTCGAAGTTTACCTGGCTATTTTTTCCTTCGAGTATTTTTTGTAGCCCTTCCAATCGCAAAATCTTTCAAGAATTTTCAGTCACTCGATTCATTTCCTGTCTCTCCCTCGATCATCCCCTAATTCTCTTCATCCCATTGTTTATTTTTCTTATTTCCCGAGCATCGTCCTAACGACGACTTCTCGTCTCTCACACACGAGAATGAAATAAAAAAAAAAAAAAAGAAATCTACACTCCCGTATCTTCGTTCGGTTCACTTTTGCAGTGGCTCTCTCGGGGTAATCGCTCGAACGAGGTACATGTCGAGGGGTATATACGCTCTAATGGGATATACCGCGGGTCTCCACTCTATAATTACAAAGATTGCCCCGTGCGCCGAACTACTACTAGAATATGAGAGAAAGAGAGGGAGAGAGAGAGAGAGAGAGAGAGAGAGACAGAGAGAGAGAGAGAGGGAGAGAGAGAGAAGCTCGAGCCATGCACCCATCATCTACAATAACTCGCGAAAGAGTGCTTTCCCGTTCGCAGCGCTAAAAGTTTCGTCGTGTACACGAGACTTGCGCCAATAAAGCGACGATTAGATCGATCACCCGACATTTATTTATTTTTATTTTTATTTTTTTATACGAAAGAATCGAGGCTACCTTCTCGGACCTGTTAACGCAATAAATTGTCCGCTCGGTTTTGTTACTCGCTCGAGTAATAATACCATACTTTCATGCCACGCTCCATTTCTCAATCTTTATCATTATTATCATTATTATTATTGTAAAAACCCGCATTTCCACCGAATATTAATCAATATAATTTGTAATCATTTTTTAATTCAAATTCTCTTTAATCCTTTGTTTTATCATCGTCGAATGTTGTTTCTGGATGAATTATTTGTTCATGCCGCTTGCCACGAGTAAATTCGCGATGATGGTTCGATCGCGCGTGCCCATATAATTCCTACGATTGATATCACCTGCCACAAGGGGAGAGAGACCAAGACAGAGCGAGAGAGAGAGAGAGAGAGAAAGAAGTGAGAAAAGGAGTGTTGCACCCTCTCGCGGAAGACACTTTTCCCTGGACGCGTTATGCGTGTTAGGGATCGTGCTCTCCGGCGTTGCGCCACGGTTCGTTGCGCGCATGCGTATTTTATAAATGTATATATATATATATATATATATATATATATATATATATGTTTATAATACTTGCACGATGTCCAGAAAGCGAAGAGCGAGAGATCGGTGTGTGTTTCTTTAGCCCGGAGAGAGGAGAGCGGAGAGTCCGCGTGCTCCTCGGGGATCAGGTGAGCCGACCAAGATTCACCTGCCAGGGTACGGGCAGCTGCGCAGGTGTAATTCACTTGGTTTTGTGGACGATCGTACGTGCCGCTTGAGTTTTTCTCTTTCTCTCTTACTCCGTCTCGTTCTTTCTGCTCCTTTTTTTTCATTCGGGAGACACAAGACTGTGTACGCATACACGCGTGTATAAATGGACTTTATTACCGGCTATCGTCGAGAAAAAGTCTATGACTCGGGGCGCACCGACAAAACGGCACAATATAAGGCAACCCAATGAATTTGCAGTAGAAACCGAGAATTTACTCATTTTTGCGTCCGTATTGCTCAGCAATAAAACACTTTTGGGTTAAGTAGGCCGTTATTCGAACGATAATGGAACTTAGCAGCGGTTAAAAACATTTGAGGGGAATCCCAATCGTTCTAAAAGTCTGAATTCCTATGTATGGGTCGTTCTATGTAAAAAAGAAAAAACAAAAATTGATCAAGATACAACAAACATTAAAAAATTATTTAAAGCGATAAAATATTGTCTAAAACAAATAAATTATTGGCGAATGTAAAACGATTAAATTATTATCTAAAACAATTAAATTATTGTCAAAAACAACATAAAATTTACGGAAAAAAAGTTAAAAATATTTGAGGGGAATTCCAATCCTTCTAAAAGTCTGAATCCCTATGTATGGGTTGTTCTATGTAAAAAAGAGAAAAACAAAAATTAGTCGAGATCCAATAAATATTAAAAAATTATTTACAGCGATGAAATATTGTCTAAAACAATTAAAAAATTTCAGAACAAATGTTAAAAAGATTTGAGGGGAATCCCTATCCTTCTAAAACTCTGAATCCCTATGTATGGATTGTTCTATGTAAAAAAGAAAAATAAAAAATTAATCGAGATCCAATAAATATTAAAAAATTATTTACAGCGATGAAATATTGTCTAAAACAATGAAAAATTTTCAGAAAAAATGTTAAATAGATTTGAGGGGAATCCCAATCGTTCTAAAACTCTGAATCCCTATGTATGGGTCGTTCTATGTAAAAAAAAAGAAAAAACAAAAATTAATCAAGATACAACAAACATTAAAAAATGACTCAAAGCGATGAAATATTGTCTAAAACAATACAAAAATTCTCATAAAAAAGAAAGTTGTCAATTTCAAATTCATTTTACAATCAAACTGTTCCAAATATCAAATGGAAAACGTCAAAGAGACTTTATCTCTGGGACTGTTTCCTGGATGCATATTCAAGGCTCGAGTCGAATCGCGAGTTCGACTTTTGGTTGGACGTCGACGAAGCGTTTAGCAAAGGTAGTACGAGCGAGAGAATCGTTTGAGAGCGGTGTGTAAGGTGGGTGCCTTGTAAAGCAGGTGTAAGGGATCTCTTCCCCCATCGAGGACGAACAGCGATCGAGAGTTTATTATACATATGAGAATACACACATACCTATATACACTCTTATATAAGTCGTATGTGCCTTTCCTCACTATATATACCCGGTAGTCCTTAGATTCTACATTCGTGTCTTCGATGAGAAGTCGACCGTTCGGTTTGACCGTTGCTTGTGTGCGATAATACACAAGCTGCGAGAAGAGTCGAATAAGGGGGGGGGGCTAGGGAGAAGAAAGGGGGAGGGCGAAAGGAGTTCTCCAGGTTCGGAGCAGCTGAATCTTCGAGAAAAGTGGCACCTGAGTTTACGTTCGAGAGCGAAGAAACGTACGAGAGTTCTCGATCGTATGACTCGAGCTGATCATTTCGCCTCGATCAAATCTCGATCGAGTTAAATTGCTTCGTGAATTTCTCGACGGACGAGAGTATCAATGCTCTATGATTTCAATATTGTCAGGTGTGTGTTGTGTAAAAATATCGAAAACAATAATGAAACTCGAATCTACGATATAACGCTGAAATATTTTGTCAAGCACGTGTAAAACGTATACATACGTCCGAACGTTCTTTTTCCAATTCACATTTCTATAGGTGTTATGTGCCTGGTACAAAGTCGATGCTCAATCTGTGATTCGATTGTCGTTCTTTCGTTTCGTTTTGTTTTGTTTTTTACTCTCCAGCCCCGTTTCTCTTCTCGTACGGTTCTCCCTTTTGTATCGTCGAGATCGTTTTGTTTCACAGGGAGTCGAGTGGGGCCCCCACGTAGCATTTGTTAGCGGCCGTTTAACAAGCTCTCTCTCTCTTACCGTTTCCTTCGTCTCTCTTTCTCTCTCTTCCTCGCCCTATCGTACGCTTCGAGTTTGTCCTCCCTCGCTTCTGCTTTCGTTTCATGGGTCTACACTCAATTCATTAACGACTCTGCTTCTAACATAGACAAGAATCGAGCCTTCCCTATCCATATATATAGCTCACCTCTCTCTTTCTCTCTCTCTCTCTCTCTCTCCCTCTCTCTCCTTTCTATATATATATATATATATATATATATATATATATAATGTTGTGTCCTCAGTGATCCTGCTTATCGATAAAATCCTCGTCCCTGTTGGCCTGGGGTGTGCGCTGCTGTTGCTCGGTTACCTCTCTTGTGTTCTCGAGGTCGTCTCGATCTCTCGCCACGGAGACAAGTGGGTTAGTTGGCTTACTCGAGATAGCGTCTTATTCGTGGAACCCCCACGATCATCGACGTACGAACGGGTGGTTGCTCGATCGGACGGCATGCATATTGGGACAATCTTCCACGGTACGAAGGAGACGCGCCAGTTCGAGAAATCATTCCTCCTCCTTCAATAATCTCGAACGATCGGACTTTCTTACTGTCGTTAAAATAACAAAAATCCTTATTTATTTTTTTTAATTGAAATTTCGTCTCTTACGGAATAAATTTAGGTATTGTTTGATTCCATACGTGTCAATTTTTTTGATTTTTTTTCAATAGGAATAAAATTTATCCTAACGATCCGAACGAGCTTCGCTCTAATTTGAAGACTCGTCCAACCAATGATCTTCTATATATATATATATAAGACCGAATATAAAAAATTTATATTAAAAAAAATTATATTATATTAATAATATAAAATATTATTATTAAAATAAGATCAAATGTAATATAAAGTATCTTATATATTAAATAATTTATATAATTAATATATAAATTACTATATAAATAAGATCCGATAAAATATATTTATGTTATTAAAAAAAATTATATTATATTAATTAATATAAAATATTAGTATTAAAATAAGATCGAATATGTATTCGATTTTTATTGGATAAAAAATCAAATATATATTCGATCTTATATATAAAATATCTTATATATTAAATAATTTATATATTTAATATATAAATTACTATATAAATAAGATCGAATATAAAATATTTATGTTATTAAACAAAATTATATTATATTAATTAATATAAAATATTACTATTAAAATAAAATCGAATATGCATTCGATTTTTATTCGATAAGACCTTGCATATAAAACATCCTATATATTAATTAATTAATAAATTAAATATATAAAAAAATGAATATAATATACGATTTCTTTTCACCAAAAATAAAATTCATTTTGACGATTCGAACGATCTTCGCTCGACTTTGAAGGCTCGTCCCACCCACGATTTTCTCTATATACACAATATATATATATATATATATATATGTATATATATATATATATATATATATATACGAGAGCAGCATATGGGATGCTGCGGGCAAAAAGAACCGAGGCAACAACAACAACAACAATAACAACAACGAACGTCTCAATAAATAAGGTGTTAATTAAATGGGCATTTTGCTGAATTTATCCCTGAGCGGGTCAGGTGTCCGTTGTGTCCGTAAATAAGCCGATATTTATAGCCGGGACCACTTCTCGACTCTTGCTGAGGGCTCGGCTTTTATATTTTATGCCCCTGGTTCGGCTCGCGTGTTCTTCCATGCATTATATACTTATACCCTATATACACACATACACACACACACGCACATATATATATATATATATATATATATATATAGGTGTGTGTGTGTGACGTGATATAGGTGTATGTGCGTGTAGAACAACCACGAATACGAGAGAGACACGCCTTTTTACGCGTGTTATCCTAACATTTCTCTGCATTCGTATCAGACTCGTTAAGAAATCGGAAATTTATCGTTAAATACGAAAACAGCCTCGTTACCGATTGTTCGCAATCTACAAATGAACAAATATAAAAATGACACAAATTATCTCGAACGATGCAAACCTAATTTCCTTTTTAGGCACTCAAAAATTCTTTCCATCGAGTGAAATATTCGAAAGGCATTAAAATTCGCCCAGAGTACAAACCTAAGGATTTTAAAGACCCTTCAAGTTTTCAGGACATTATCCATGAACAATTCTTCTCTCTCACGATCTTTATTTCTCTCTCTCTCTCTGCCTCTCCCTCTCTCTCTCTCTCTCTCTCTCTCTCTCTCTCTCTCTCTCTCTCTCTTTGTCTCGCGATCTTTCTTTCTTCCTCACTAGCATACCGTATGGTTAAACTCACGGCGTTCCACACGCGTCTTGCTCGCTATAAATCTATGTAGAGTTATTGCAACGTCGGGTTTTGTCTTAATGGTCAACCCGGTAAATCCTGAAGCTGTCACTATGGGTCTACGTTGTAACGTTGCGTGTGTATGCACACTATCCTGCTTGCCCTTGGACGTACCCTGCTCTCACAATTTTTCATCTATCTCGACTAACTCATATATATATATATATATATATATATATATATATGAATGTATGTGTATGTGTGTGTGTGTGTGTATGTGTATGTGTTTGTATCTATGTGAGTATTCGTCTACGCCTAGTCAACTACATTTGCTACGAGACATTAATTATGCAACGAGATTTGTACGATTACAAAAAAGAAAAACAAATGTCACTACGTTCTACGTCTCATTATTGGAGAAAGATCGATACGAGGTATCACGACGATGAATCTTTTCTCTCTCTTTTTTTTTACACTCGTTGAAAATTCGGCTCGGCTGTCTCTATCGTCGATCGATCTTTTTTTTCCAATCGATTATCGCTCGTAAGTATATATTTTATACGTATAAGCGATAATCGATCGGGGCAAATATCTTTGATATATATATATATATTGTGTCCGGCGCGAAACGAAGAGGATGAGATACTCTTCTCGAGTATATCTCCTAACGAGCGAGGAATATCGGCGGAACGTTACGCTCGTCATGAATTGTTTTACTCTCTCTCTCTCTCTCTCTCTCTCTCTCTCTCTCTCTCTCTCTCTCTCTCCCCCTCCCCCCCTCTCTCTGTTCTTTGAGACCGACGGTTATCGATCCGTTCTCGTCGATCGTTCGTCTCGCGCCCTTCCTTCTCACCTTCTCCCTCGGATCCCTCGGCGTGCGAAAGCCCGAGGACACGATACGACGCGTATCGAACTTCGTCCGGTCGCGAATAAAGAAATTTCGTTCAATCGCCTCGATGTGATTGAACCAAAATTCACCAATAACAGTTTCGTTGAATAACGGAAAGGCAAAAAAAGAAACAACAAATTCGAAAGTTTTTCGAGGGAGAAGAAATAATTAAGAAAGAGAGAGAGAGATAGAGGCAGATAGACAAAAGGGTAAAAGGGCGAGAAAGACAGACAGAGGGAGGAAGCGATATCGTACCGGCAAATCGGCACGCAGCGATCTCGCTCGGTGCTCTCGCCGTGCTCATTGGCGCGAGAGCAAAAGGTGCGGAATTGCTGAAGAAGGAGTCAGAGGAAAAAAGAGCAGGGGGGGAGGAGGGGGCGGAGGTTGAAGATGGAAGAGAAAGAATCACGAGGACCATTCCCCATCTTTATTTCTCTTGATTCTTTCGTTTCCATTCCTCGATGAGGGAATCCTCGGAAAAGGGGTTTACTATATATGTATATAGAGTAAAGGTAGTTGCACGCAGAGAGTCCCTTTTATTCCTGGCCAAATAAATCGACGAAGGGAACCGTCGGCGTACACCGGAGATGCCCGATAACAGAGTCGCGGTTGCGCGGACTATCTCGTGCAAACCTCAACTCCCCCCTCCCCCCCCCCTCTCCTTCTCTCCACTCACTCCTACAGCAAGAAATTTATCCACTCTTGCACCTGAGGTCTTATATATATATATATATATATAAACGTACCAGAGCCGACGCCATCTTCTTTTTTCCTCGATTTTTTTCTTTGTTTTATTCGGCTCTTTTTTTCGAACAAGCACACGCACGAGAGCGATTTAATTGGTCGCGGGAGTCGAACGATCTTTTTGTTTTTCCGCGTATCTTCGAATAAACGTAGCGAGTCGCAAGAAAAAAAACGTCGAGACAAAAAAAAACTCGAATTTCTCTCTCGATCCAACGTCAATAAATTAAAATCGGTATACATTTTTTTAGTTTCTTCGATTTTTTTTTGTTGTTTAATTTTTCGTTATCAAATTTGTTCGATGAAGTTCTCTTCGACTCGAATCTCATTAAACGTATTAATTGATCAATTTTTTATCTTTTTTATTATTTTTTTTTTTTCACCGAATTGCTCGATTGCTGAGGAATATTTATTGCAAGTTGATCAATACAACGTGCCACGTTAATTGAGAAATTTAATTACGTGCTCCAAAAATACAGTGAGAATAGATCGACGAAGGTAAGACAAAAATGTAATGGAAGACCCGTGCGAACGGACGATTTATCCACGATGCGCATAGTACAACAGTTGCGCATTAATATTATATACTCATATATATATATATACAAGTATAATATAGCAAAGTTGAGAAAACGCAGCGGCAAGGGCGGCCTCCGTTGCACCGTAATTTGGCATTATTGGCATATTATTATTCTTAATTTGAGTGACGGAAGGATGGAATCTCGTTAAGAGAGGCGGAATCGATATTCCTACGGCGAGGAGGGGGAGGGGGAGGGGGGCGTTCGATCGGTCCCGTGAGCATACCCCCCACTCGGCTTAACTCATCGCTCTCTTAGTCTTCCTCTTCTTCTTCTTCTTCTTCTTCGTCTTCTTCCTCGACTTCGTCTTCTTCGCCTCTTCTCTCTCTCTTTACCAGCAGCTCTTCGGGATCCCGGCACCAATCTCGCGAAAAAATTAATCTTACGGCTCGCTTTTCATATTTGGCTATAATTACACCCTTCGGCATCGATCCGTGATCCATTCTGTTACCGTCTCTCTTTCTTTTGCCGGCGCGCGCGCGCACTCTTACGTTCTCGTCGTAACATATCGAGAGGCCCAACGTCTTCGTCGCCTCGAATACGAATCACCTACACACGACGAGAAAGAAATTGCGAAAAAAAAGCAGGGGAGAGAAGAGAGAGTGAGGTAGGAAGGGTAGGAAGGGAGAAAGAATGAGAAAATTAACGAAAAAGGGGAGCATAGAGCTACGAGACCGGATCGAATTTTTTAATACGGTTTCGCACGAATCTAATATTTCCCATATAAATTATCGGCAATTAAATTGGCCCGGGGAGGAAAGAACAAAACGAAATCAACTAGAAAACTGGAATAATCTTGGCAAGGATGTTCTCTTCCTCGCCCTGCTCTGTCTCTTTTAGTCTCTAACTTCACAGCATCCGGGGCTGCGTTAGACTGCGCCCTCTTGCGTTATATTAGACTCCGTGGGATTAAGGGTTAGGCCCTTTTGTGAGAATAGTGTGAGATATATTTTTTTTTCTTTGGTTCTTCAATCGAGAGGCCCTTATTTTCTTGGGTTCGACGAAAAAAATATTATAATGGACGTTTCGTTTCTCATAGGGCTCTAGCTTGTACAATATACATATATGTACGAATATCTATCGACCCTCGTGATGAACAGACTTTGGGTCCTCCGGACCCACCCCCACCCTTTTCCGCGCCGGATGTGCCGTTATAATTTATAATGCAACGTAAATCGATCGCAATTTTTCGATAAAAACTGTAATTTTATTTTAATTTCTCCCACAAATTTATTTTCACTCGATATATAAAAATAATTTATTGTTATTGAATTTATTTTTCGTTGTAAACTTTGTAAAATCTTACGAATTTCTTGTCGAGATTCGAGGCAAAACATCACGGGGGAATTTGAGGGCGCGAAAGATTTAGAACATAGCGCAATGCCTATTGGCGTTCTTGCGCAGCTCTTGTTTCCCCACCTTGGTTATAAGGATGCGCGCAAGAGCGAGAGAGAAAGAGAGAGAGAGAGAGAGATAAGAAAGGAACGAGAGAGCCAAGAGCGCGAGCGAAACGATATCTCCAGTGGTGCAGACATAAATCCCGGCACCACGTATACTCGCACGCCCCCACAGACCGCCCCCCCATTAACTTTTTAATCTCTCTGGCGAGCGGTGGATGAACAAGAGAGAGAGAGAGGGAGAGATTGAGAAAGACGAGTGGGGGGTAGCGGGGGTCGAACCGCGGCTCGCAAGGCGGGGAACTCCGAGAGAGACCCGAACACGTTGCATCGACGAGAGACTACGAGAGTATAAGCAACCGCCGTGTCTCAAGATGCTGTGGGACGCGTATATCGAGAGAGAAAGAGAGAGAGAGTGAGATGAGCAAGGGAGGATGGGAGAGAAGACCCCTTTACTCTCTTCGCGGAACTGCCCCGACGACGAGCGAAGCTCCCACAGCGCGGCGGAGCTCCGCAAGAACATCTAGTTAGCGTCCACTCGGACACGCCGTCTACCAGCGTTCCAATATCTACTGCATACGTGTATATGTATATGTATAGATAGATAGATATAGCGAGCACTAGAGTTATCGATAGTCCGTTGCTTATACCGCGAGGGCACTTCTGTTACTCCTGTATATCGTAGCCATTGGCTGGAAGAATGTAAACTATGGGAAAAGAATTTAAAAAAATTAATAAACAAATTAGAGGATTTAAATATTTAAAAATTGTTTTATATTTCGATGGGATTTATTATTTAGAAAGTTTATCATTCATAAAGATAAAATATCGCGTTGTGATATTTTGAGTTACAGCGGGATAATAGATAGTAGTTGGACGCGGCAGGTCTCGAGTACAGTGCGCAGCCGCGGCTGACGAGTTAGGGAGTGGGGGAAGCCGGGCGCTCAGTACAGTTCCCGCACAGCAAGCGAAAGGGTCGCGGCACACGCGGCTAGCATTAGCATAAGTGTGCCCACGGTCCAGCCGGCGGTTAGCTATATCCATATACGTCTTTTACTCTATACTCTTTATAGAAACTGCTAATACTTCGCGCATGGTAAAGCGCGATATATCTTCGTTCGATTTACCTATAAGGATACTTTTTTTCAAGACGTTCCGTATAAAAGCGTACGTGTGTGTATATTGTGAAATATCACGTCACGTATATGGTTCACCTGCAAACGGTGAACTGCTGCTGCAGCTTCCGCAATGATGAAGAGAAAGAGAGAGAGGGAGAGAGGGAGATGGAGTGGAGCGCGTGGAGTCGCGCGTCGAATTAGAGAAAATTACAGAACACCTCGTAAATACATCGTCGGCTAAGTGGTTGATTGGAGATCGTAGAGGCTTGTAGCACCGTGTGCTGTGTGCGCGACTACCGCTAAATTATATCCCAACGCGAGAGTGAATGAGTGAGCGAGTGAGAGAGAGAGAGAAAGAGAGAGAAAGAGCGCGCGCGCGGTGCCGCTGTGTGGCAAGGGAATGGGTGGGGGGTGGTGGTTTTATCTCCGCGATCGCGATCGCTCTCTTGTAAATTAAGGCAACGATAGCTCTCTTCTTTCCTGTTGCGAGTCGAGAGAGAAAATATATATCTATATATATCTCGCTCTCTCCCACTCGAGCGAGATTTCTTCCGATCTTTCTCTTTCGGTGGCTCGCGCGTCGATACCGGAAGTCTCGATTCCCGGTAGATATATATACGCGTTTATAACGTACAAAAACGCTAATAGTCCCCGGGAGCAATCTCCAACTTGGTTCGACAAAACGTCACGAACATTTACCAGTCGTCCAACGATTATTTCTCATTACATTTTTTTTTTTTTTTTTAGTCGAATCGTTTAACGTACAGTCGGACTAGCTTTCTAGATCTTTTTCTTATCCCGTCAACTTGATTAAAATCATATTTTAATAAAGTCGCATTTTGTGACTCGGCGGATCGGACACTGTCGATAGACGCAATTTATAGAACGTCGTTATGAAACGTCATCGATTAATTTAATTTATTTTCTGTTTTTTTGTTTATTTTTTCGTTCCAATGTAAGATTGATAGTAGCGCATAAAAATATGGGTGCATGTATGGGGCATTCCACGCCAGACCGGATACCATTTAGCTATTGCATTTGCGATTTTTCTGAAAATTTGTTATGTTCCAGGCTTGATTGAAAGAAACCACCATGATTTTTTTCAATGTTTTTTATTGGAACGTTTTCAAGATACCGAAAAATGGTCCAAATTGGATGTTTTCTTTTGAAATTTTTCTTCTTAAACGCACTGTTGATAAAAAAAATACCGAACAAGATTTCAAACCGTATTTCTATAAGATTTTTAGGTTTTAAATATAAATTCTACATTCACAAAAAACACGCTATTGATCAATTTTCTTGAATTTTTTTTTTGTAAAAAACTGTTATTTATTCCCCAACTTTTATGCCTACGTAGTTAATGTGATAACAATAGAATCAATTTTTGTCACTTTTTCAATTTCCACATTTTAATTATCCATATTAAAAACATTAATCTTTATCTCAAGCCTTTTCAAATCAATATCAGAATATAATTTTCAAACAAATCGAGGATGCAAAAGCTAAACAATGTCCAATTTGACATGGAATGCCCCATATATACTTGTGATTATAATAGAGCTAATTCATTAGACTATGGTATATTGTTTGAATGACGATGCTGTTTTTATTCCTCGGTATGATGATTATTCGCGAGAATGATGATGAGACTCATCCCTCAGGACGGATCGACGTACCCGTCACAAGCCGATGCACCAGCTCCGATATATGCACCTCCGGCATCATCGAGAGCTCGGATCCCTTTTGTTCACTCCTCCTCCACTCACACACACATACACACACATACATATATACATATTAGCTCCGAGGTTCCGGAGGCTGCATCAAATCGTTCGGCGCAACTTTAACAAGAATTTTCGAGAGAGCGCGTATGCACCCGCGAGTAAAAGACAGAGAGAGGAGAGAAGGGGAGGGAGGAGGGTGTGAGAGAAAGGTGGAGAAAGAAATATTAAGAGGATCAGGCTGACGATGCGTATTATATATATGTAAGGGTGTAAGAGACGAGAAAAAAAAAGCTTCCTTCCTCTCTCTCCTTGCCCTCTCTCCTTCCATCCTTAAAGTCCCGAGACAACCCTCTCTCCTCTAACCCATCATTATCGACAATTTATCAATAGCCAATAATATTATATTAAAACACGCCGCTCCTCGTCCCACGTAAGATCGCGAATTTTCTCTCTCTCTCTCTCTCTCTCTCCCTCTCTTTCTTTCTCTCGATCTCGTCGCTCGCGGAGAGGCCTACCGGGGGTCTCGATAGCGGGGCGCACGTCGAGAGACCGAAATATTTTTCGCGCCCTCTCCACAAACTTCGATATATATATATATGCAGTTGTTGTTGCAACTCGATGCACTTTTGCGAACATTCGCGCCTACGGCCCTTGCGTTTGCGATTTTCTCTTTCCTCTCACCCCCGTCTCCCACCCCCCTCCCTCCTGTTCACCGCCATACGAGAACCCTTCGTGTTTATGCCAATGCCGCGGCGATATTTATGTTTGCTCGATCATAACGTTCTCGTACACGCTGCACCGACGGGAAGCGCGAACGGTGAAGTTAAAAAAGAAAAGAAAGAATGGACAATAAAAAAATAGAAATAAATATCAAAAACAAAGAAAACTTAAATTCGAGGGCTTCTTCTAATCAGATAAGGAGTGTGGGAGGCCGCGAGAACTCGGGCACGCGGGGTCACGGTCTCGTTAATCGAAAAGTGTGTCTTATATATTTATCGAGGTGGTGAAAAAAAAAAAACGAGAGATAACAAATCTTTGAACCACCCACTCGCTTATATCTTGCCACGACGTGATACAAATTTCTTTTTGAATAATTTTGCGACTCGGCAATTATCGTTCGTTAATTAATCGACGATTAATTACGATTTTCGATCATTCTTTTTTCATTAGAAATTTTAATCTCTTATCGCACGAATATCAATCTTTCTTTTTTTATATTTTACGATGATTTTGTCGTGACGTTTGTTAGCACGAGCGTAAAATCACCGGAAGCAAGAAGCAATTCGTAGTATTGTATATATATATATATATATATATATATAAAAGCGGATGATACAAAAATGAGTTGGTTAACTCTCGCCGGCACGTCCCGACGCTATTTCGCCTCCATTACGATATTTACCGTAGCTTTTTAAAGCTTCTCATCGTCGTCGGATTTTCCACGATACCTAATACACATCTACATATATAGACGTGTATGTATATGTGTATATACGCGATTTTCATTTCCTGGTAAATTTTACGCAGCCCCTTAAGAAGATCACCCTATGCGAACGATGCACCGCCCGTTTCCTTAATCCCCTCCCTCGGAGTTTACTCACTCTTCCACCGAGCCTTTTACGAGCAATTTCCATTCTCCCTGCTCCTTGTCCATATTCTTTTCACAACTTCCAATCTTTTTTCTTATCGATTAAGTCGAACAAATATAAGAAAGACTGCACGCGAGCTTGCATTAGTTATTTTTATACAACCTAACCTACCCCCTACACTATAGTGATATGGATAGATAAGTAACTAACTAACGTAAGTATCCATCGTGCATACTCGGACCGAGGTAATCGTTGCACAAATTTCAATGTTCTACTCTCACACACATCTCCCTCCCTAGTAAGTACATCACTTCGATAGACCTTCGGTTTTTCATATTATTAGATGAGTTTGAAACCACCGAAAGCACAGAAAAACACATAGAAAAAAATTTCATTAGGGCGAGAATCAAAGGGTGGGGGGGTGGGGGGGGGCCGGTGAACTGGGTGTACGTCCCGAAGGCTTTTTTTTAAATTTGTTTATTCATTTCAGGTATATTTGAAATAACAATTAAACATTTTTTTAAAATCTTATGGTTAACTTACGGCTAGTGAAGGAAACTTTAAGTTGTTATATAGATTATCTTAGATTTGTATAGAGATTGTGAATCCCGAACGCTAATCCCTATGCCACAGCCTCACTTACTGGAGTTTTACATATAAAATCTATCGGTATCATAGTTAAGATATAATAATATATCGCTTTATTTTTTATTTCGATGATTTACTTTTATATATATATATATA
>JAPYZT010002384.1:0-30043 GCA_030522965.1 Tryphoninae sp. A BG-2022a
AACCCTGCTCTTTGTTTCAAGAAAAAAATGGATCGTCGCGAGGACGAGCGAGGCGAGGGAGATCGTCATAGTTTCGGACGGCAAGGGAGGCAGATGGTTCGTCGAGATGTTCTGATCGACCGTCACCCTCCCGTCGCCCGGAGTATAAGGCGAACTTTTCCAGGCGTACGCGGCGACCCCGGCGGGGGCCGACCCTGGGGACTCGGAGTCGATGGAGGAGCTGGTGCGGGTGGTAAGGGAATTGGCCCATGACACCCTGGAGCCGGACTCCCACGTACCAGCCCCCATGGACGTCGGCTCGGGGCCGCCGGCAACGGCGGGCTCCCGGCGGAGGCGCCGCCCGAAAGAGGAACAAGATGGCGACCCCACCAACGCTCGAGAACAGAGGTGTATCGCGAAGGAGCGTAGAGAGAGCGAGGGGTCTCTACATCTATCTCTATATCTACAGGGGATCTTGTGCACGCGCTGCGGGTATGCTGTGCTCTATCTCTACGTACGAGCTCTCGTAGTGTCGGACGATTGCTCTCCAGAGTAAGAGGTCCGAGTTTGCGTACGCGCTATGGGGAGTTCCGTGTACACCCGACTCCCTGTAGATATTTTAGTTTCAGAGTATTCTCGCGATGTCATAATTACTGCATCGATTTCGAACGACAGTTTTGGTTTCGGAATTTTGTGTTGAACATGTGTTCGGTTTCAGTGGTTTCCGGAAGTAAATTCTCACGACTATGTAAGGTGCATGGAATTTTGGTGCCTGGAAACCAAATTCGGTTAAGAAAAAAGTTATTCGATTTTGTACTATATCAACAGTAAAGGTATAAAATACATGGAGTTATAACAATTGATATAAAAATAATAATAAGTTATTACGCCCGGATTACGTCCTTAACTTATTATTACCTTATAGCGTGTCTGTGTGCGTATGTGTTTCCTGATGCCGCTGGATAAGTGTGTGATTGGGGTGAATGAAATGAGAGCTTCCTGAGTGTGCCTTGAATATGCCACGTCAGGTATTCGGCGGTTTGTTTATTTTTTATTTCACATATACTTGTTATGGATCAGCTTGTGCTGAATTCTACAAAGGATATGGTCGCTATCGCCAACAGAACGTAGAAGGCGCTCTGTAATAATAGAAACAAAAGAGAGAGAATGAGAGAATGATAGCGCGCGGGGCCGTCGGAAGGACGCGGGTCACCGCTCCTCCCCTACGGGTCCGTTGTTCGTTGTAATCGGGACTTGGGAAGAGAGGGGGTGTCGAGAAATGGTTTGAGACAATGTACCCCAAATTAAGAAGTGTTATTGCACCCTTAAAGATGCTTCTAATAAGTTATGATTACATAGATATATGTATATAATGACAGATGAGTGAATGAATGCTTTTGTCGAAGACTTACTAGTTAGGTGCTCCTTGCAGGGCGGCCTAGTTTCTGTATTAATCGCACTTAGGTCTACACTTAGATGTCTCTATTCGCACTATTTTATTGCACCCTTATAGATGCTTAACACTAAAGAAGATTATGTTGGAATGGGTTAATGTTCGAATAGATAATGAAGAAACAAATTAACGCTGACGATTTATCCCTTTCTCAGGTAGCCGCGGAGAGCCAGGACCCACCAAACGCTTTGGCTTTGTTTTAAGGGCAGCAGCATATTTCGGGTCTCACTTCCCGACGTTGGACACGTATCAGAGTTTCCCTGATCGAAATTCGGTCAAGACTGCTTGCTATCGATTCCGTATCACACACCGAGGGTCCACGAATCCTCGGTGGGGGTGCGGAATTTTTCCAGTAATCGCGCGCATATTTGCAAATATGGCGTGATTTCAGGAAATCTTCGCTGCGTGGGTCCTGCGTCAGCTGCACATGGATGATTTTCGCTGACCCAGCACGTTGACTTCTCGGAAGTGATGGCACGTGCCTCCGTGGTCAGCGAAGTCGTTGTTACCATGCGACGGTTCTTGCGGGAACCGTGGCACGGTCGCAACACTCGCCCATTCTTGCCTTGAAACGGCGTCCTCTTTGTCTCCGTTCTAGCGGGAGGATCGGCGGTCCAGCTCGATCGGTATACTTTCGCGTAGCGCACCTCCCCCTCCGGGGGCCTCAGGACGGTCGAGCAGGGTGGTAAAGTCCGGCTCTGATGGCGGGGGCCCGAGGTCGTGGAGGATGACGATCTCACAGTCGCTGTCCTTCGCTTCCTCAGTCTTAATGGTCGGGGGTAGCGTGGTGTCATCCTTCGCGTCGGCCGAGGAGGCCCCGCCGTCGTTGTCGTACCCGGCGGCTGGCTGGATCGCGATCGAGCTATTGTTGGCTCGCGCAACGTCGACCTCAGACTTCACTTCCGCCGGCGCGCGGCGGGTGGATGAGCGTACTTACGAATCGGAACTTGTACCGAAGTCTACGGCTCCTATGGTTCTGCGTTTCTATTACTGTCATCCCCGAAAGTGTCAGGACGTATGCACATTCTGCGTATCTTCAACAAATGCAGACGTCTACTGAATGTGATTGTGCCACACCTGAAAGTGAAAACATGGGAATATACCCTCAAACTTGCAAGACTTTACAAGTGAAGCATAAAACATTACGCATACGTGTCGTAGGCTTTATTTGCGTCTTCAATACCAATTTCAAATTATAGATCTATCAGATAATTAGTTGATATTTGTTTATCAGAGCCGAGTGATCGGCGAATCAATCAACTCGTTCAAATGAGTGAACTTGTATAAAAATGAGAAAAAAATTAAAGGGTCGAAAATCTCGATATTTCAGTACGAGTATTCGAGCATTTTGTGATACAAGATCTGTATAAATGAAAATACGTAATCTTCTGATGACCTTAATAGGTATAGGTAGACATTCTGAAGTATTATAAATAGAAATTTACTCATTTCTCCTTTGATATAATAAATTGTACACAGCGTATTACAGGCATAGATTGTTCGTCATATGTTCTATATCTATATTTTTTCCAGGAAGACGATTAATTTTCTTTACAAAAAATTTAAATTTGTCTGGATTTACGATTTGAAATATTTCTTAACGTTTGTGATAGCTTAATTCAAATTAGTCAACATTATGATAGTAGTCGATGAGCATTTCAATTCATTTGATTATTTTTACCGGATCACATCATGTAAGGTGCCCAAAATTAGAAAAGGGGTTGGTATTTTATCTACAAGGCAGCAAAGGCGATTAAATATTGTATAAACGAAGCTAATAAATTGAAGAAAGTGCTAACAAAAGTGAGTTCACAAACTGACAGTGACAAATGTGAGCATAATTTGAACGGCAGTAACTCAGACAGTACAAATTCCACTATTGAAATGTCGGAGGTAGTAAATTCACAATATAATTTTCGTGTGGCAGAACAGAGTAGTCCGAATAGAACGAAAAACTTTAACGCCGAGTTTAATAGTCGCGGCAATAGTAATTATTTCACGAAGATTATTGAAGACTATCAAAAGCACACAGACGGAAATAATTATGGTATTTATAGTAATATTCAGAATTGAGCTCTTGAATCATGTATAAGGCAAAACTATCTGAGCAGTTTATTGACAGTTTTAATGAAATATATACATGATTTGCCATCTGACGCGAGAACTATAATAAAAACACCAACAAATATAAAAACTATTAGTATGTCACCTGGTAACTATTACCATTTCAGTTTAGCCAACGCTTTAAGGATGCACTGGAGATACAATCTCTACTAAAAATAATTTCATGTGAGAGCTTGTAGTGTAGGAGATTGAACGGTGCAGACTAACTTTTTATTCGAATATAGCTATGATGAGAACCTCACAACAAATTTTCTCGATTGAACAAATAAGTTTCGTATCATAAAATTACATAAATATTCATTAGAATTAATGAAATCGTTAATATACGACTTTTAACAAAATATTATATGAATAAAAATGTAAAAAACAACAACAAATTGACGCTTCAGAGATAGTATCAAATATGGCAACGCTGTTACTCGTACGAGCTGATAGCCTTGCGTATTCCTCGCAGTGAAGTCACTTGGCACGCCAAAAACACGAAGACAAGAATTCCAGTGCGTAAGGTAGTAAAACTTTTAAAATAAACCATGTCGAAGGCGGATAAAAAAACCTTTCGTTGCAAAGGAAAAGTTGTGTCTAAAAAATATATATAAGCAACGAGTAGCGCAGCAGAAAAGTCGGTTAAAAAGTAAAAAAAACCGAACTAACCTCTAAACTAAATTCGGAGAACGAAATATTGGAAGTCTTTGAAATGAGTGAAATTGAAGAACTTTCTCTGTAGATAGACGACATATTGTTGAAATAAAAATGCTTGGTGCACAATTATAATGTAACTCATCTTGAGAAGCTTTATCACTGGAATATATAGAAAGCGAAAGACGGTCAGGTATAGCTTCTCAATTTTCGATACGCCGTTATATATGTTTGCTATTCAACGAGGTACATACAAATAAGTATGAATCTGTTAGTGACAAACGGACTCGAAGCTATGATATAAACTACAAAGCTGCATTAGGTAAGAAAAATGTTATTTATATATGCATAGATTAAAAATACAGCAGATTGGGAGGATGCCTCTGTCAAAATAATTGTTTCAAAAATTGATCTCAAAGCATTCAAACGGCATGAAAACTAAGTTGAACTTGTAGCAGAGCAAATTGCCAAAGATAGTTGCAGAGATGCAGTAGAGTTAGAACGAAGACTAACGATTGATAATGCAGAAGCTTTAGCAGAGATCTTGTAATGTTAACTCCTGGCTTTTTTTTGTTGTTGTATCTATGTGAATAATGAAAAAAAATGAAAGTTTTCTTTGGAATAATTTATTGAATTGTGATTTATAAAAATCTATAAATTATTTCACAAAAAAACTTTCAGTTTTTAAAACGTGATTCTAAGAGCTCCTGAGCTATGAATTTGGGAAAATATGATAAATCAGTATATTTATAAAAAAAAATTAATAAATGTCATTACTAAGGAAAAGCATAAAAGCCACTTTCACACTTGTATATTATACAATATAATAACAAAATATTTATAGCAGTATTTTCGTACGATTTTTCTTCATTTTTACACATGTACAATATGTATTTAAGAATTACTTTCAATATTACATTAATTTTATTTGCTTATATAACACGTATCATATTTACTTGTTTGTACATTACTTATATTATTATATTAACTGTTTTACTTTATCAGAATTCCCTATAATTTCTGTTTATTTAAAAAACGTCTTACAACATATTTTTTTAATAAAGGGAATTGAGAATGATTTTATTTTAGAATTACGAGATGATATTCATTCTGGATGTGAGATCAAATGCGAAATATTCGAAGTAGGAGATAAGAATTAAACTTTATTTATACGAGAAATCTTTCAAACGTCCAAACGGCTACCTGGCTCTTAGGTAACTACTTGACTTCTTCATTACGCAGGTACACCGTACATCTAGCGCCATCAACTGCCGATGCGGGTTTCTTTAGAACTATTATAATATATATGTGTTCTTATAATTAAACATCCTACATCATTGTTTCTTTTTTCTTTTCTAACCGGTAATATCAATTTTGAATCCCATTTATAGACCAGAAGAATGTCAAACAGATTTTTGTATCTCTCAAGAAACGTTAGATCCATCTTCAACTACACCTTCAATTACGAAAAGCCCAGCAGAGTTGGATTTGGCTGAAAATGCGCAGTAACTTTTCAAGATGTCGTAAGAATTATGATGTCGTATGATATGGGGTGGAGTACGCGAGGTACTGCACGAAATTGCGATAGTCTCAATGGATTTGGAGCAATTATTGGACACATGAGCGGTCTAGTATTGGACTACTCTACCTCCAATCGCAAATGCAAAAGTGTGATCACGAAGGTGCTTCTGTATATCATGAAAATTGTCACCTGAATTAGTATGGATCTGCGAAAACAATAGAGCCATATGTTGCAAAAAAAATTGTTGTCGACAGCGAAATATTGAAAAATGAAAATGTACAAGCTGGAATATTGATAGACGATAATAGTAGTACAATTGTGGCCTGTCGATCTGTAAGTGCCCATTGTATAATAAAACAATCGGATATAAATCACACATTAGGAAGAGTTAAAACACAACTATATAACACAGAAAAGAATTTCCGGGAATTGTCAGTCACTTATCTCCACCGATGTTTTATATACGCTGTAGCTCAAAACCGAGAAAAAAAGCAAACAAACGGCAAATATAATCCGTAACATTCCAAGTCATGCGTTTAATGACCACAGCAGATGTAGTGCATGGTGCGGTGATGTGAAAAATAAAGAAAATTATGATTACAAGATAGTTCCCGGAGGTTTTCATGATAAGCGCTTGTTTGAAGCATTGGAAACAATCTTGGGCCAATTGACTGCGAATGCTTCAAAATTTTCAAGTGGAGCTTCCAGTAATAGGAATGAAAGTTTAAGTGCCACAGTAGCAAGTACATCGCCCAAATCAAGATGTTATAGCATATCTGCATCGGCTGATTATCCCTTTGCATGGAGTATAGGCCAAAAAAAACCTTGGTGAGCGATACACGCAAGAAATTTTTAGAAAATTGTATTTGTCACTGGGAAAGCATCACTCTGCACATGTGTCGAGAGTTGAAAAAATAGTTCGAAGAAGAAGAGCTATAACAAATACTGCTGCATATAAAAAAAGACGAATGGAATTGAGAAAAGTCTGATTTAGAAGACAGTATCGGAAGAGAAATTGTATTATTAGATTTGGAGACTTCTGGTTTCGAAAGAAATTGCGATAGCTTACAAATTGCTGCGAAACGTGGTAAATCAACTTTTGCGATATACATTAATCTGACACAGCACATATCATCAAATGCTACCGCAGCTAATAGCCTGACTACCTGTTACGGCGATCTAATGTACCATAGTGTAAAAATTCAGACATTTCCCATGAGAATAGTTTTAGGCAAGTTGCACGAATGGTAATCCTCATTGGGAAAAAATATTGCACTGCAACACATAATTTGACTTTCGATGGGCCACGATTATTCAAGTCGGTAGAAGATAATGCACTGAAAAATGAGTTTTCTGAAATAGTCTCTGAATTTCTAGACACTTTACATGTGATTAGAAAAATTACTGGTAAAAAAGGGAAAGGTGCATGTACGATAACCGGTTTAGCAAATTCATTGAATATCAATACTGTTGGCGTGCATAATGCATTAAAGGATTGTGCGATTTTGTTCACAATTCTAAATAGGCTACAAATAACGAAAGAAATATTGTTATACAATGCGAAAAGTTTAGAAGAACAAGTAGGTCACTGGAAAATGGAGAAAAGAGCGACTGATAATTATTGTATTTTAGTGCCATTGCGAGGAACAATGGTAGTAACTGTTTTCAAAAAGTTCGCAATGGCAGGTATAAGAATGGAACTCTTGAATCAAGTTCATAATAAGTACAGCGGTGATGGAATTTACAAATTGATTTACCAGTATGCGAATGAAAATCAAATATTGAAAAAATTGCACAAAGGATCAGTAGTGAAGGTTACACAATGGGTTTGCAAATAAAAGAACACAATTTTTTTCATGATAAATTTGTTTATTTCCAATTATTTATTTGTTCATACAATTAGTTTTGTTTGTGATATAGTGTTATTGTTGTTGTGTAATTTTTACCGAGCACTCAGTCTCTCGATCATTGTTCTCGACCCCTTTTGAGGTTGTGCTTCCTTTATGATATATTACCATGTTAGGTTATGTTGCCGCAACATATCTGTGCTACCGTAAAACCACTCAAGCGTTAATAATTGTACGTTTCACGATAAACGATGAAAGTTTTTAATATTCTTCAATTTTTAATTACTTTTAATATTGATTGAGAAAAATGTATTTATATATTATATTCAAAATGGCAAAATATGACGAATACAGTACTTGAGGAGCACTTCATAATGGTTGAACATTAAATGTAGCCGACGGCTTCCGGCGTTGCCACATTTTCATAACTTATCGCGAACACTTTGAGAAAATAGTTTGTCTACTGATCTAAAATTTATAATTTCTTGAAAGCCGTGTAGTGAAAGTTAATGAAATGTGGCAGAAAGATTTTTGGATACTCAAATCGTCTAAGACAAAAATTACAAGTTATCTTCATTGTTTTTTCTATATTTTCCATTTGTCAGAAAATTATTTTTTATGCATTTCCATAAGAATACGTGTAATATTCAAGTAATTATAACTTTTAAATGATTTAATTAATCAGGTTGAAATTTACACAATAGATTTAGAGTTCTAATATGAGTAACTGGTCAAATATTCAAAATTCTACCACCGTTTTGAGTTATCTCCTGTACATCCTCAACTACATCTGTTTTAAAGCATTATCTACCTAAAAATTTTCCATCCATCAAATTTAATATCAATGTGGACGGTCTATCCAGAGCCAAACGGTGATCGAACCACCTTTTCATGTGCACTCAGCCTTGCGTCGTCGGCATATACCATAGCAATGAGAAACCTCTGGATTGTAACGACTTCTTGGAATATTTTGTTGAGGATGCTTTGTCGAGGATGCTTTGAAAGTTTGTGAATCGGGGATACAAATAGAAGGTCACAAAATATCGTGTGAATTGAACGTCTTCGTGTGCGACACACCTGCAAAAGCTTACATCACTGGTACCAACGGGCACAATGCATACATTGGATGTAGCAAATGTATGCAAAAGGGTAAATTTAAGTCAAATCGAGTGTCGTACCCTGAAGTCGATGTGTTCGGAAACGTGCGTAGTGTCGGGAGGCCATGCGATAGGTCAGCAGGTATCGGCCTTTGACTCTCGCTTGGACGCGGCCGTACTCGCGCGTAACCAGATTTTCCCCCACCTGTCAATCGATGAGCGAGATCGATTTTCGGCATCTTCACTTCGAGTTCAGCTTCTACGGAAAACGGTTATCGACACGCGCTTCTAAACAGTCCTTCTCCATACTTCCCCTATTGTAAGACCAGATCCCGGGTCTGCACACACCTTTCGCAGACACGATGCGACCTTGAGAACAGATGAATCATTCAGATTGAAAATCAACGAAGAATACCATAAGAAGCGATCCATTCTCAAAGACTTGAAGATAGGAATGGTGAGACAGTTTTCACTGGATTATATGCATATGATATGCCTTGGTATCATGAAAAATTTGCTGTAATTCTGGGTAAAAGGAAAAAAAATGCACAGATGACCAGTGCACAATTGAAATCAGCTACCGATTAGTCGATGTCATTAGCGGCAACATTGTCCAACGAATTTGCACGAAAGCCAAGACTATTAGAGCAAGTCGATCAATATAAGGCAACAGAACTAAGACAAATTTTACTCTATACTTGACCAATCATATTTAAAGAACATTTAGATAAAGATAAATATTATCACTTTCTTAGTCTCAGCGTCACTGTACGAAGTTTATCCAGCGAAAAATATCCTACGACACTGATCGATTATGCACGAAACTTGATATATTTTGTATCACATTATTCACAATTATATGGCGCAAAACATATTTCACACAATGTTCACAACTTAATCCATATTTGTGATGATGTACAATTTTACGGTCTTCTTGACAATACAGTGCATTTAAATATCAAAATTTCATGTAAACTATTAAGAAAAAAGTTAAAACACCGTAGAAACCCTTGGACCAATTTATCAGCAGGGTCTACGAAGAAAATGAAACGAAAATAAAACCTGCACAAAGAGAGTATCCGATCGTAAAGTTTAAAGATCGAAGAAAGACAGTGAATGTAGACGATTTATAAAGTCAATGGAGTATGAAAAATTCTTTTTGAGTACAAAAAAGTGATAACTGTGTTATTTTTTGTGATGAAAATATTACAGCCGTCAACCACATCTTTCTTAGAAAGAACAAAATATGTTTGTACAGAAAAAAAAATATCGGGTTTCTAAATTATTCTTCGATAAACCGTGCGGCTCGTCCGAGCCATAAAACGTTCGCATGATTATTACGAGCGCACTCGCGCACGCGCCGGAAAAACACGTCCCCGCACTTCACAAAGTGTTCCTCGTATTGGGACCCTGTCCTCTGCTCCGCGTAGAGGCCGCACCTGATCGAGGACGCGGCTCTTCGCATGTAGAGTCGGCACCGATCCGCGCACGTTAGAACCCCGGCGCACTGGGGTTCCCCCTTCGTACAGACGGGGCAAATCCCCTTCGAGATGTAATTTCTGAATACGGTGTTCATGGTGAACTTAAGATTTTTTTTTTTCGGAGTTTTGATGAGGCGTGCACTCGTTGGTTGTCGCATCGATTTTGATGATACTTCGTTCATGAAAGCGGTCATTCGGTTCTCCCCACCACTTCGTTCCCTTGTTTTTTAGAAGAAAGAAACGTTAGCTGGGAGATTGGGGAACAAGGGATTCCTGACGCGGCACGGCCCGGAGAAGAAGAGCAGCGGGGGTAGCGGTCATGGTTCCTGTCATCAATGGGTGAGCTATCCCGGAGTACTCGGTGATGAATTCGACTCCGTCGATCGCTTGTTTTTTCTGCATACTATGACCGAGCCTATGCAACAAAGTAAGCGTAGCATAGATTATCCGAATAAGGAGCATCAGAATGCAAGCACAATGAAACTTGTCCAGCAAACCCAGCGATGGTGAGGAAGTGTTGTTGTTGCTTTTCTCAAGTATGCTGCCCGATAGCGTGAATCTGAGCTTCGATGTCTGCAAGAGGGTCTCCTTCTTCGGAGTTCCGTGAATTGAACCGACGAAGATTAGATTCTTTTCCTATGATGGACCTGAGCGTGTGCAGGCTCGTCACGGAGTCCTCTTGCAACATCGGCGCGATGACGGTAACGTTCAGCGAAATTCGAGAACGGTAGTGATAACTCGTATTGCTTTCGTACGTTTATACGCCAGTGAGCATTATGCTTCTCATAAGCTCGACACAATTGGGGCTCATGCACAAAATTCCGACGTTGTTGACGGTAACTTGCTGTATCGGTAGATTGGGGCAAATTATTTGTACGTTTTCTTCCCCCGAAAAAGAATAGAGCCACGATCCTTGCACAAGTAAATGCGTCCACTGTGGCTCATGATAAGGCCGAACGCGCACGTCGTAGCGTCGCATGATTTCGGAGGAGGGGTTGGTCAGCATGTGTAACTTGCACATATTCCAGATAGCCGTTTCGTACACAGGCACGCCTCACGCACACAGTAACCGTTTCTCGGAGAATCGGCAGGCGTGCATGTAGTCGGAGTTGACGACGAATAAAGTTCGCTGGTCCGATGATAAGGTGATTTATGATACAGCTAGCTTGATATATGCCGAGCCGGTGCCGTTGTTGAATGTCTGTGGGAATGGCCAAGGATGTATCCGGTAGAGATTGTACTTTGTGCGTCCGAGTATAGGTAAATGAACAATTATCATGACTCGGTCCTGATGGTACACAAGGTCGGTCCATACTAAGGAAGCAATAGATTCCGGCCGTAGATGTTCGATGGCGAGGGGGAATTCCCGGCCAATGGCGCGAAGCTGTATCTTTCGGGCAACAGCGCCCAGGATGTTTGGACGTGAGTGTCGCGGGGTCGAAGCGTCCCTCCCTAGCCGCCAGAGCAACACGAAGATATTGTTTCAGCGCTATGACGTAATGGTTCATCTTATTAAGTACTCTCTGTGCATAGTTGACAAGGGTGCTGTTGTAGTGGTTTAGTATTGACTGATGACTTCGTGCGAGCATATCTGTCTGTAGAGTGACCACATACTCCAGCACATTGTCAACACGCTTCGTCTGCTCCAGATATTGCTGATGTAGATCCTGCATTTGCGAGTGCGTGATGTGCATTTGTTGCTCCACAAGATGGGTCATATTCTTTTGATCCTTGAAAAGGCCATCAATCTGTCCATTCATGTATTCTGCGTCCTCTCCCGTAAGAGTCCCGACGAGCGATTTGCTCACTGATCCGATTATGCTCAGGGGCGCAGAGCGTTGCTGCAACGTGCGCATTCCGGCGCCGAGATCTTGCCTCGATCGCGTATACTCCGATACGTCCCGGAACTCGTCCAATAGTCGAGTGGCCAGTTGAATTTTCGAACATATCTCACCGTAACGCTGCAGTTTTTTGAAGGTGGATTTCCCGTTTATCCTAAGGCATCCTTGGTAGACCTCCTCCAAGGGTTTCGTGTTCTTAGGGTAATCGCAGGCTAGCCGCTCTACCTCGTTGAATACGGTAACTCGCCAATCCGCCTGCTGGAGTTACAACGTGGTGGTGAGTTCGTAGTATAAGCCGCTGCAATGTTCGATGGAAAGTATTTGATACGCGTTATCAAGAGTGAGGTCGACAGATACCGTCGCACAGATTAGCATGAGATAGGCGATTCCCAGCATTTTTATCACGGCGCCCATCCGTTCTCACCCGCAAATATACAAACTATTGGGAAATACGCCGCTATGATGTACAAATTCATGTACTTAATATTAGATTCATAGTATATACGCGTATATATGGGCAAATAAAAGTAGCGCCTCGTTGGTTGTCTTTTTCCTCGAGTTTGTTAAGGGCCTACTTAGGTGTCCACCATAAATACCTCCGCGTATAAAGATTTCTCCTCTGGTAAGGTAAACGGCCCAATCTCCGACCTTGTCCCAGATTATGACTTCGACGGCAAACTTTTGACTGCCATAAATATAGTTTTTGTCTAATAATAATTAAATCATCGGCTTATTAAAGAGCGCTTTTCACTTTTTATTATTGGACAAACACACTTTTTTTTATTGAAATATTTTATAATAGAAATTGACAAGTGAACAGTGTAACACGCGTCTCAGTGGTTCCGCAGCAGATGTGCTAGGCATTGATAGTAAGTGCAACGATCTGCGTCAATCTGAAATTTGTTCGTACTATAAGTATAAAACGACATAAAAATGGTATCGACATCTTCAGCATGAACTAGACTGCTGATAAGATAAACAATTATTTAACTTTTGGTTAGATATTTGGTCAAATCCGTAGTGTCAATAACTACGTCACATAGCTGAGGTTATGTTGCAGTTGTTGACCCTCGACTTGTCATCTGCAGCGTCGAATCATTTTTGTTTATTTATTCTAATTTACCGTGACAAAGCAAATTAATTAAATTATTAACAATGATTTAATTATTATTAAATTATTGACAAATTATTAAAATTTATGGAAACCTCGAATAAAAAATATTTTCCCACTTAATGCTGCTCTCATTTTTTGCATTGTTCAATGTTTATAATATATGTGTTAATAGTTGTGAATGTCGATAGGGAGAAAAAAGTTTACCCCCCAAGACTGCGTCGAAGAGAGAATGAATACTGTGGAGCGAGTGGATTTATTGATTGTATCTCCAGCGGAAACGTAAGTATGAAATACTTTTTTTTCACTGCGAATAGCATTTTCAATAAGAAAGTAAAATATGTATTATTGTGTCCTTAATTCTACATATTTTAGGTGTAAAATAGAAACTGTTTCGAAAGGTGAAGACAAAGAAGTAATGGAAACCACAAAATTATCTATCACTCCACGCACCGTTTCGGAAAGGTACAACATAAATTTCATTTCTACTATAAGTCGCTTTTTCAAAATGATTAATTGTATTATATTATACAATATAAATACCAATATATACATTTTTTATTTAATTAGGAAGAAAACAAATGCTGCACGGGCATACACAAATGCTATTGCCAAGAACGCGTTAGACGCGATGAAGGCGGAATGCCTGTAAAAACGGCAGCGAATCTTTATAGGATTCCAAAAACAACACTGCTCTACAAAAACGTGGCACATTACCACCTGTAATAAAAACCCGTGAACCTGAATGCGTACTTGGTGTAGAAAATGAAAATAAGCTAGTTCAATGGATTTTGCACATGAGTAAAGCGGCTTTCATCCAACTCGACTCCAATTATTGGACAGTGTTCAATTGCTTCTGACGCATCTGAAGATCTAGACTCACAAGAAACATCACTTAGTTGTCCCCCTCCGATTTTGTTGAAACTGTGGTATGTGGTAAAGTATCGAAAACTAAGTGACACGTATTTTTTTATTGGCGGAAAACGGTTTTAGGGGGTGAAACACACCCTCAAAAATGGTGTTCTTTTTCATTTTTCAGCGATAACTTTGTAACGGTACGAGATATTAAAAAAATTCAAATTGCGACAACCCATATTGTTTTACGTACTATACATTGGAGATGAGAGCCATACAAATAACAATAAATTTCATGTTGTTTATTGCAAAATTCGAATTTTTTCATACGTATCTTCAAGAATTTTTAATCGATTGAGATGTAAATTTGCATACACGTCTCTGGCCTTCCGACAGCAGTTGAGTGTAACTCAGCACGATTATAGTGCCGAACACCAAGAAATATTGAACAGTATTCAATCCTATCTCAGTGGCAATCATTAAGAGGCCGAATAGAGTTGGAGAACCCGTCACCCTGAGACACCCTCCCCCCTCTTTCTGCCCTCCGCACTTTGATCTAGTCCTCCCTGCAATTTTCCGAGAGAACCCCATTCCAAGTATTATTATTTAAGTAATAAATGAAGAGAAATGATAGTAAACCATCAGAATTTTTTCTGTTGTTAATTTTATAAAATTAACTGGCGTCCAAAACTGGTAATTTGAGACTATCCCCCTCCCGGAGATAGTCCGCCGGTAGCGGTATTAAATAGGCGATTATTGCATTATATGTTTTTCTTTTTAGAAAAGTTTTTTTGTGAATGTTTTCTAATTATTGAAATAAAGTGAAAATATTGTTGTCTTTCTCCTTTTTATTTGATTTTGCGGTCACTACCCCCATCGGCGTCACTCCCCCCAACTTCGTTCTTGAGGATCATCAATTTCTGAAAATTCACTTATACGTTAATTCGCTGTTGTTACAAGTATATTTTAGGTACCTATTTTCAATGGGATTCAATTTTTACAAGCTTTTATTTAGTTTCACCTGTCCCGTTGTCTGCCAGTCTCATTTGATTCGTCTTGACGAGTACTTTACTACGTCGTAGTAAATCTCGAATTAAAAATACTAAAATGTTAAAAAAAAATGAAAGGAAAAAATCCTTTTTTAAAAACAAGCTTTTATTATTTGTTAATGAAATGAACTAAACAGTTGCAAATAAATTAACTCTAATAAGAAATATAACACTTTAGAAGTTCATTGTAACCGTTAACGATAATTAAGCTTCTTCGCCTACGACAAAATAATTCCATATCGTACATAATTATATATTTTTAACACTAAAACTTTACACCTTAATTATTAAATCTTCACGTTTTTATCACAGTCTCAATTTTATAAACAAAAACATGTTACATTATGATAGCAAGAGGAAAAAGAAGGTGCTAAATGTTCTTAATTGTACCATCAAAATGTAACATGCTTGTATTTACAAAATTGTGACTGTGATAAAAACGGGAAGAATTAATAAAGTGTAAAGTTTTAGTGTTAAAAATATATAATTATGTACATGGAATTATTTTGTCGTAGACGAAGAAGCATAATATTGTTAAAGGTTACAATGAACTTATAAAGTGTTATATTTCTTACTAGAGTTAATTTATTTTTAACTTTTTAGTTCATTTTATTAACAAATATTTCTCCACTCGGGTGTTAAAATTTCCATTGAGTAAAAGTCACATATTTACGACAAAGACACTCGGGTTCGAGAAAAAAGTTGACAACATTTAGTCCGTCTTGGTTTAACGGAAATATATGATGGTCGCTAAGACGAAAGATCAGCGAAGGGAACCAAATAAAGGCATCGGCCAGTAATAGACTACGAGTTATACAAAGGTCTTTTATGTATGTTAAGTACGCAACGCCGTACTTATACATGTTAATTACATTTAGTTCTTAACATATCTGCTCACCATACCTACAATAGCTTGTACATTAATTTTCTGATTTAGACTGGGCCAGAGAGTGATCGAGAAAGGAAATCGATGAAGAAGATTATGTGGCGTTCATCGATAAAATGGCATATAATAAAAGAAAGGCTTTGAAGCAAAAAAAAGCAATCGCAAACATCGGACGATCGAATAACGAAGGCGCAGCAGAAAAAAAAGAACGAAAGCAGTAACGATCGGGGGGAAGAAAATACCACACATTTCAACAACAAAAAATCCTTCGCGAAGATGCGTTGTTTGTTATAAAAAAAAGATTAGAAAAGAATCGCGGTATTGATGTCCGACATGTAAAGTGCCACTATGCGTTGCTCCTTGTTTTCGTTAATGTCACACGACAGCAACAGTTTAAATTTTTAACTTCTATAAATATTCGATTTTTTCCCTAAGTTTTCTGTTTATTATGTGTAAATATATGTTCATATTAAGCGACTGTGTGTACATTACTAACAAAATTGTTCGTTTTCTAAAATAAAGTCGTCTTTTTCACCAAATATTTCAACAGCGCCACTTACTCTGTGTTTAACGACTATATCCGCCATCGATTGATTATCGCGACACACACCGGAGCGCGCCCTGCGCTGAGATCGCCACGTTAACTAGTTAATAGTAGACGACATTGAATCTTTTTCTAACACACGAGCTAAAGAGTATTCTAGTTCAAATTATGATTGTATATGTAACATTTTTAAAAGAATACCCAATTAAATAAAAACTGTTGTTACTATTATTTATAAATATACTTATAATGACTTATTATTAATTTTAAACACCTGCTAATAATAGCGAAGTGTAAAAATGTATTCATAATAATTGGAAACAGATTATACAGTTATAAAAACGGTTTTAATAGTTATTAAAAAAAAATTTCAAATTTTAAAAAATCGAAAAAGTTTATAATTATCAAAATCCCACGATCTACCTTGGCATAAAAGTTGTTAAATTAATAAAAGTTTAAAGTGAAACATTAAAAAATATCAAAATATGCTCTCACTTGAAAAAAGAAAAGATTTTACGTTTAAACATAAAAATCACATTCAAAAACACCTCAAATAATTTTTCTATGTATATTTTTTAAAGTACATTCTCAAACAAAAATTGAAATAAATATAATTCAATTTGGTCTATTATTAAAGAAGTTATGAGCAAAAAAGCCCAAAAAGGGCGATTTTTTCAAAATTCGATGTCTTTTGAACGGGTAGTTTTTCGATGGGTACTGAAAATATGAAAACATTGAGAAAATAAAAAAAAGTTTTTGGCACTGGCCTATTTGGCATAGAATGCCGACATATGTTTTTGTCAAAAGGCTATAACTATGGTGAATCTGGTGTCAAGAAATAATTTAATGATACTGGGAGGATACGTAAATACTAATGAAATACTAACAATAAGACCCTGAAAGTATCAGATCCCCAACACAATTGATTTTGGATAAAAAGAAAAATATGCAAAAAACAGAAAAAAACATTTTTTCTCAGGGATGTGTAAAATCGATTGACCTAAATTTTTCATGTATTTTTGGGGCTGATAGTAGCTTCTAGAAAAAAAAATAAGAGCTATATCGGTCCGTAAGATCCTTGGAAAACTAGGTACTATTCTTCTAATTCCAATGTTTAACAATGACATTATACAATTTTGGCAAAATAATGAAACTATTTTTTTAAATCCTCATCCATTTTTTGTAGAGTAATGACTTTTTTAAATCTTAAAAAAGATACGCCATAGTAAAAAAATATCGACAATTTTTGCCTAAATAATAACTTTATTTATATGTTTTAGCCTTTAATTTTATTATTTTAACGCATATTCATGTGACTGGTATTTTTTCAAAACAATATTTCATTTTCAAGACAATAACAATTCATTTTTTTGTCAAAGTCGAAAATTAGAACAATTAAAACTAACTGTTAAAACAACTATAAAATTAATTATAATTAATTTTAATTAACTATAATGTAACTATAAAATTAATTATAACTAATTTTATAGTAATTTTAACAAATATTTTTAGAAACTGACTGCCTGAGGCAATAAAAGCGTATGTAAGAATTTGGCATAAAATGCACTCTAGCGATACTTTTTCGAAAATTAATTAAAAAAATTAATTTTTATGATAGAAAGTTGTTTCTAAAAATATTTGTTAAAATAACTATAAAATTAATTGTTTTACTTTTCAACTTCGACAAAAAATCAATTGTTATTGTTTTAAAAGTGAAATATTATTTTGATAAAATACAAATTACATAAATATTCAGTAAGTTAATAAAATTTAAGACTAAAACATATAAAGTCATTATTTGGGCAAAAAGTGGTCTTTATTTTTTGCTACTACGGCGTACCTTTCTTCAGATTTGAAAAGCACACGGCCCTACAGAAAAATAGATGAGGATGTAAACAAAAAATTGTTTCCTAATGGTATTAACAATGTATCATAGTTAAAAATGGAAATTAAAAGAAAAATGTCTTTTTTCAATGATTTTATGAACCGAGATAGCTCTTAATTTTGTTCCTAGAAACTACCACCAGCCTCCAAAATATATCCAAAATTAAGATCAGTCGATTTCCGCGTGACTGGAAACAAATTTTTGTTTCTGATTTTTACATACACTACCGGCAGCAAGTTTCCGGACAAAAGTTGGAAACAGTGCCGGAACGTTTTTTATTCCATTTCGCGGGTAGTTAGCCTAAGCCAATTTAATCAATGCCATTTTAAAGAGCAAGGGATTTCCCTTCATTTTGGAGTTTTAAAAAATATTTTACGATTTTTTTTACAATTGGCACCCACTTTTGAAAAAGACAATTTTTGGTCGCTTTTTTTTGTTCTTTTGCAAGTGGACCCCCTTTGCAATAAACTTTTTTTAACGTATCACTATACCCATAAAGGGGCAAGTCTAAGCTTCAAGTTTATTTTTTAGAAAATTGACTACGATTTCTTTTCCCAAATATATGTCGTTTTCGAGAAAAAATAGACACTTTGAAAATTGCTCCATAGGACGAAAACGATGAGATTTACAACAAAACCTGAAGATGGCAAAAAGGTTGATTAATTTTTGCCGAGTCCAGGAGGATTTTTTCAGAATTTTTTTTCCACCTGTTTCTGGTTTGTTCGATTGATCTGATTACCATGAAAATAATAGTATTAAATTTTTTACTTACATCGAAGAAAATTTCCCTTAATTTCCACCACACTACACTACATTACACTAAATTTTACTACGAAAGGTGTCCATTGGAAGGAGAACAAAAAAAACGGCAAAATATTTTTGTTTTCAAAACTGGGTGCCAATTGTAAAATTTTTTTTAAATAGCCGAAATGAAGATAAATTGCTCCTCTTTAAAATGACGTTGGTTAAATTGGCCTAGCCCAAATACCGGCGAAATGGCATAAAAAACCTTTCCGGCACTGTTTTCAACTTTTGTCCGGAAATTTTCCGCCGGTAGTGTATATTGTTTTTTTCAAAAACCAATTGAGTTACGGGCCTGAAACTTTCAGGATCCACGTATTTCATGAGTGCGTATATATCCTCCTAGTCTCATTACATTATCTCTCGGAGGCAGATTCAGTATACTTATAGCCCTGCGGCTTTTATTTTTCCTGGATATCCGAAGGACATAAAATATAATCTTTTTTAAACTGATAGGATCCAAAAATGCACCATTTGTACTAGAGGTGTATACATCATTCCATACAGAAATTTGATACAAATTTATGACCTGAAGCTGTCTAAAATTCTTCTTTTTTTATGATGGTTGAAAATCACACCTCACGAGTGCCAAAATTTTAAGGTATTAGAGGATATTAGGATACTCTTTTAAGTTTTATATTCAAATTATCGTACAGATATTTATTTGTGTTCCATTTTTATTTTTTATTGTGGATATCGTTCGGTTATCTAACTGTAAAAAAAATCAGAATGTTTGAGAACAATAAAAATAAAATAAACACATAAAATTGATCAAAAAGGAAAAAAAAACATATAATACGTAACAAATAATTATATAGTCTTTCTTCTGCAGTCCTTCTCTCTGAGTCCATCGATGTATTTTTTTAAGTGCCTTAACTTTCGCAGTCATACCTTTTCAAGTGATAACTGTATTTGTCACCTGCTCTCCGTAATCTTTCTGAAAACAGGTGACGCAATTCGAACTCCGTTGAATGTTCACTGCTTTCAAGTAAAGTCCCCGATGAGATAATCAGAATGCATAAAATTATCAACAATTCATTATAGATACATGACAGAAGTTTTATATTCTAACATTTAAAAAAAGATCTTATCGACTATGTGAGCAAGAAAAAAAATACAGATAATGAGTTTCGAAAAGGTAGTGGTTTTTATTCAACACTTATTTTTCTGTTCATCTTGTACGAGAATTTTGACGAGTTTATTAATCAGCATTGTGGATACTACATTGGAAATATGCTGTAGACTTAATAAATTATTTCTTGCTTTAATCTATCATTTTAACGATCATAATTTTTACCCGACCTTTCAACTGCTATAGTACGTACATAGTGTTTGCAGCAATGTTCTTTGCTCACTTGATAAATTTGCATGCACCTCATTTCGTAAAATTTTCAGTAAAGCTGTTACTTTGATGTTATTGAGGCTACTGACCTTTGATGTTCAATTTTATACTCATTAGCCCAAAACTATCAATTTATGGCGCAGTGACAATGGCGGTTATACATGCTGATTATGTACTCATGTAGTATCATCTTATCTATATTCAAATTCGGAATTTCACTATTATCTGACCGTTCGTTATAAGTACGTACGTACTTACTCTCAGGATTCGAGTTAGAAACATTTTTTTTGTAACAATTGTAGTATTTACAATGTGGGAGTTTCTCTCTTGCAAGAAATCAACGCCGTTGTCAACGGAGTTTTCTCTGAATTGATTCGAATTTTTCTCCTCTATCAATTGGTCCTGTGTAGACGAAAGTTTTTGGACGGTGGTTTTATTGCCTTTGTTCCAAATGCTGGAAGTTTTTTCGTTTCCCCGTACTGACTCGATTTTCGGCATAAATAAATACTGCACAACATTATAATATTCAAAATAGCGACAAACATATTTAAGAAATGAAGCTTTCATTATTTATTTACATGCATCTTAAAATATTGAGAACAAGTAAAAATAAAAATGTGAACTAGAAAAATAGAAAAAGTAAGCTCAACTGGACTTGATGTATACAGAATTGAATCTGAATAACCTCATTTTTTTAATTTATTTATTTTTTTCAACGCATTATAAAATCAATGTAATTTATGCCAATGGAATACTATTGTTTTATACTTACATCTAAATGAATGTATAATAAATAATCGCCGTTAATTATTGTGTTTGTTTTCACCACTGGGCTAATTTTCGTGATAGTAATTTACTGTCACAATGTAGGGCCAATTAACATTTAACCCCAAAACCTTCTTTCATTTTTTAACATTTTTTAGATGTCAAAAAGGGTCATTAGATTGTACTGAAAATACATCTTTTCAGAGCCGTCATGTGGACATCTTCTAGGAATATGTGCTGTCTGAATACGTGATCAATTTCAAATTAGTAGATTGAATAATGAAAATTATGTACCATGTTAAGAAACATACAGATACGTGGCATCATTCATATAACGTTTAATTCCAAATATTTCATGTCACTGTACTCACCCCCATCTTGACCCAGAGGATGGGCGATTCACGCCGAGGGAGAAAGAAGAGCAAAATCATGGCTGTGAATTTTTCGTATATTCCACATATTCAGCCGATATGGGCAATCACCCGAGACGCTTACTTTCGATCGAGACCACCCTCTCGTTCGCCCCACTCACAAACACATGATCCCGTTCGAAATGACGTTTCGTGTACTGTCTGATCAATTCACATGATGACTGTAGTAAAGAATGAGAAGAAAACCTAGGATGTGCGACATGCGGGTACGCAATACGTTCTTTTAATTCCACTGCTCAACTGAACAAATCATCCATTATATATTCGCCAAGGTATATAAACTTGCCCAATAGAGCACTCTCGATAAAATTCATAGTCACATTTGTCCTTATTAATCGTGGTCTAACAATGACGAGTAAATTCGGCTACCAGCGGATATAGTTTTAACCGATACTGAATATTATTATCAGCATTTGCCTAAATTTTGTTACTTATGACAGAAAAGAATCTTTTCTGAAAATTTGTTTTGATCAGTTGATACACTTACGCATTGTCTAATCACCCGAACCCCTTTATTGTCCTCCAAAGCTAACTGCTTTCGGTGGATATTCGTGCCTCAATAAGTTCCACCACAGACAGACGCATATCGACGATAATAACTATATGACTACTGTATGAACCACGGCACGAGGGTTGTCCGAGAGCACCAAAAAAAGATTCAAGCACTAACGGCTGTCGATGACGACGACTTTGAGTGAATACGGAATTGACACACGAGATGTTCTCCTTACGTTGGATAGGAAATAGTTTTACTCCTTGGTTCTGGTAAATGCTCCCGTTCTGACTATTCTCGCAAAAATACCAAGTCAGGGCTGTTTGCCACAACTGTGCTCTCTATACACGACCGCCCGCGCCCACGCTGTGCGACGACGATGCTGTTCCATCGAGCAAAAAGGCATGGGTGGGCGAGGGTGGCGTAGGGGCGGGGTGGTGGCTGAAGCAACCCAGAGCATCGCTGCCATGCAGTCCCGTGCTGACTTTCACCACGCAAACTCCACTTTCACCCCACGACAGGGTCCATTCTCTCTATCTTACACCGTTCACGCATCCAGGGCTTACTTCTTTCTTCAAGTATAATTTTGTTTTTCGTTCGGGCGCTTATCTCATTCATTGTACTCAAGGAACGTAGCTCATCCTAAATTCTATTGAACCACTTTTCCATCTCATATCCACATTTATTCTGTTCCTTAAACATTTCTATTTGTGTGACGAATATTTACGTGCAGACACCGCATACATATACACTATATACATTTTACCAAAAGAAATAACATATGTTTATATACTGATATCCCATAATACCAAAGTGGAGGTTGTCAAAGCAAATTTCAGTAAAAGTCTGTCCGCATTAGATATTGAATTTTTGATCGTAGAAATCATTAGCCATCATACTATTTGTCTGTGGAACAGTGTAACAACAACCCAAAACCCTTGATATCTTGATATCTTTTGATAAGAGAATAACATTAATTAATTACATTCAGAATTGATTATACTAAATTACATATTCTACATATTATTGGTATTTCATCCCGATCACTACTAATTTATATTTAACCGGTATACTTAGCAAAGTTCGCTTACATATAGCCTTTTGACAGTAATTGAAATAATTAATTATAAATAATAAGCGAAACTGATAATGTAAAAAGTTCAATTGCAAATTACATCTATTATTAGTTTTTTTTATTAGCAGATCATTTAACATCGCACGCTAGCACCTTTTTAGTAAAAGTGGATTCCTATTGACTTTTCGTAATATTGTTACGTTATATTTACATTGCTTATTGAAACTTATCTGGAAACTCGCCAATATAGTATTTCTGCAGTAAACAATATGCCACATACAACGATAACTATATAGTTGACATGCGACTTCCACCTATCGCCGAGTTAAGGTGATGTGACAGCTCTTCTTTACCGTCCGTGCAGCCCATGTATTTTTCCGATGAATGTCATTTCTAAACTAATGAACAGAATGAGGTAAAATATGAGTATGTTATACAATTAATTGCTCCGCATACGCCAAAGAAGAATTTCGAAATTCGTTAAAAAATGTATTCGGTAAAAAATGGATTTCGTTATCATATGGTACTATTGATTGCAGATTTACATATTTTGACGAATTAATGACCCTGATCAAAAAACTGCAATCTTCGTCGACAAAGCAAGAACAAATCTGGCACAATGAGTACCTGTACGTTACTAAATATGCAATATTACAGAAATGGCATTCGTCCGAAAATAACATGTGGAAAGCCGGTAATAGCTATTGGTATAGTAGAGCGCGGTTGTGCACGTAGTTCGTGCATATCCCGCTTCTCCCTCGCGAAGCTTCGAGCGCTAATAGCGCTTGTTCGCGCCGACCGAAACTGTCGGATATACATGAGGTGCACCACACGGTTACAAATTTCACACCGTATCATTATGTACATATTTTAATGCTTGTGCATTTGTTTGAAGAGAGCCGCTTCACGAATGCATCTAGCCGAGTCGAGACTCAATCGAGAGTTATCGATTCTCACAAGGAACATTACTTAGGTTTCCCCCTTCGATTTTGTTGGAACTTTGGTATGTGGTAAAGTATCGAAAACTAAGTGACACGTATTTTTTTATTGGCGGAAAAACGGTTTTAGGGGATGAAACACACCCTCCAAAATGAAGTTCTTTTTCATTTTTCGGTGATAACTTTTTAACAGTACGAGATATTTAAAAAATTCAAATTGCAACTACCTTTATTTTTTCACGTACTATACGTTGGAGATGAGAACGATGCAAATAACAGTAAATTTCATATTGTTTATTGCAAAATTCAAAATTTTTCATATTTATCTCCGACAATTTTTAATCGATTGAGATGTAATTTTGCATACACGTGGAGAATGGAAAACTAGGAGATACATGGTTTTTGTTTTTCCGATATCTTTCAATTAAGAGGTTGGAATTGCTCTTCGATTTTTCAGGCATCGTCTAGTCAGCTAGCATTATGGAATTCTGGGCTAAATTCACGTCATTATTGACATTTGTGTGCATGTTTGTAAATTCCCACCCCCTCCCCCCCTCGATAAAAGATTAAGGGGCGAACCACTCTTGTACTTATATTTCCCCCACCCTCTATGTGAATGAGGTGGATCTAATTGAAGGAAACCTATTCTATTTTGATGGTAACACAAAAATCCAGTTAGCGTGTTTTTTCCATTTTTTTCCAAATAGCAACTTTTCCTCATGTTGCGAACTCAATATGAGACCCTGATTGTGAGAGGGTAATCGAACCCCTCTCTATTTTCCCTTTCGAACCATCCTTGTATTTTTCTCCCACCCACTATGAGAACGAGGTAGATCTAATTGAAGGAAACCATGGTCTATTTTGATGGTAACACAAAAATCTAGTTGGGGTGTTTTTGCATTTTTTCCAAATAGCAACCTTAAGGGGGTAAAGAAGGCGGTAAAGAGATTGACAAAGCGAAAAAGGCAAGCGAATTTAGATCTATCAACGTTCTACCGATATACGAGAAAGTACTAGAGTTAATAGTGAAAAAGCAAATGGAGGAGTATTTCGAATCCAACGAGTACATAACAGAACATCAGTCGGGCTTCAGAAAACATCACTCGTGCGAAACGGCAATTCAGGCTGTGGTCAATGACTGGAAGGTATCGATTAGTGAGGGCAAAATAATAGGGGTGATATTCATGAATCTCAAAAGGGCATTTGAAACAATAGATAGAGATAGGCTAACTGAAAAACTATACCATTATGGTATCAGAGGAAATGCGTTGCAATGGGTGAGGTCATATCTAAAGAACAGATTCCAAGAAATTCGAATTGGGGAAGAGAGCTCGAGGGCGATGAGAACTAAGTACGGAGTCCCCCAGGGTCGGTATTAGGGTCTCTTTTATTTATTGTGTATATTAACGATATAATAGGAATATGCGCAGAAGAATACAGTATAAAAATGTTTGCAGACGATACCCTTATATATGTAGCAGTAAATAGAAGCACAGAAATAGTAAGTAAATTAACGGCAATATTAAATACAGCGAAAGAGTGGTTGAAAAGTAATATGTTAAAAATGAATGCAAATAAAACAAAATGGTATGGTGTTGAGAAGCATACGGAAGGAACTAAAGGGAAATGTAGTCTTGAAATGCCTTGACGGACGCAGTGGTAGAACATGTGGAAATAATAAAATATTTGGGGATAATTATAGATGATAGGCTCAGATTTAAAGACCGCTGTGAATATATGGTGAAGAAAATTGGGAAAAAAACGAGTTTCCTAAATAACATAGGAGGATCTATATCAGCTTATACGAGATGTATAATATATAAATCGATAATAGCACCACATTTCGAATACTGTGCAACGGTGTTAATTGACATGGGAGAAACGCAACTTCAAAAGCTCCAAATAGCACAGAATCGGGCAATGCGAGTGATATTGCAGTGCAATAGGCATACGAAAATAGAAGAAATGCTACAAACATTAAACTTCATGTCCATTAACCAGTTAAGTGCGTTCGAAGTGTATACACGTCGAACCAAATCTCTACTGCGGTGCGTTTGACGTGTATACACGTCGTGTAAAATAAAAAATTACCATTCACTATAAAAACTCTAAATCTTAATAAAAGGTAATAAGAATATTATTTTGTGGTATGTTCGCTTTATATTACCAATGCGACCGGTATGTATTTCGTATGGAGGGGGGCGCGCGAATCAAAACTAATTACATACGTAACCCGCGACTTGGACTGCGAGCGTTGATTTGCGGAGAAACTGCGTTATCAGTTAGCAGGGCCAATAATGGCTCGCTTCTTTGCGAGGTAGATACATTCTTTGCATACGACAGGGTAATCGAAAAACAGTACGAACGAAACAATCCGAAATATTCGAACAAAAGCTCTCCCTTTCTTGCTTTCGGAGCGTCTCAAGTAAAGTGTTTATTTTCATTGTTATTACCAAATAAAGTATAAGACAAGGTAAGTATGAAAAATACTAAATATGTATAAATAATAATAACGATAATACAATAAACGGCTAAATTTTACCCTCCAGATGGGTAATTCAGATAGCGATAGTAGCGAAATTTTACACATTAGAAAGCGAAGAAGAGTGTCTGGTCTTCTTTCGTCTTCCGACGAAAACACGAGTGATGATACCGAAGAGGATTGCTCTAGCGAAGATGAGTCACAAGAGGATTTTTCTTCCAGTGCATCTAAACTGGATGACGAACCTTCCGATGATACTCAATCAGAAGAAGAGAACCAAACCAAACATTCTGAATGGGAAACAGAAGAAAATAATAGGGCTCCATTTGATTTTTCTGGAAACTCCGGACAACAGTTTGACGTACCTAGATCATCATGAGGAAAGTGTTTATTTTATTTGGATAAATTCTTAGATAATGAATTCATATCCGTCATTCTGGAACAAACGAATTTGTATGCACAACAATATCTTGAAGATCACAATTTGAAGCCACGGTCAAGAATGAAGAATTGGTATTCGACAAATTATAACGAAATGAGATGTTTCGTCGCAATGTTGATATTGCAGGGTATCATCAGAAAGCCAGCACTACAATCGTATTTTTCGAAAAGAGAAAGTATATCAACACCTTTTTTTAGTAAAGTGTTCACTGCAGAAAGGTTTTTACTCCTATGCAAATTTTTGCATTTTGTAGATAATAGAAATTTGATCAGTACGAGCAAAATTTCTAAAATTGAAAGTATTGTGAAAAATATCCAACACAAATGCAAGAGTTTATATATTCCAACGCAAGATATTTGTGTTGATGAATGCCTATTATTATGGAAAGGACGTTTGTCATGGAAACAATATATTCCTTCTAAAAGGAGCCGTTTTGGCATAAAGTTTTTTGCTCTATGTGAAAGTCAGTCCGGCTATATTTGGAATTTTTGTATATATACGGGAAAAGACACAGATTATGGCCAAAATTATCTTGAATATAAAAGCCGAACCCGCATCGTTCTTGAACTGTGTCACAATCTATTGTACCAGGGATATAAGATATATGTGGATAACTGGTATATGAGCATTGATTTGGCAAATATACTAAGTACCTATAAAACAGATATTGTCGGTACTATGCGACAAAACAGACTTGGGGTCCCGCCAGACATAAAAACGGCTCAACTAAATAGGGGTCAGTCTGTCGCAAGGTATAATAACAAGATAATGCTATTGAAGTGGCGGGATAAAAGAGACGTACTGTTTCTTAGTACACATCATGGCGCTGGTATGGTAGAAAAAGAAAAACGGGGTGCGATAGTAAGAAAACCAGAAGTAGTATTTGATAATTCTACAAAAATGGGCGGCGTGGACAGAAGCGATGGAATCATAGCATCGTATACACTTGCGAGAAAAAGAATGAAAAACTATTATAAGAAAATATTTCTCCACCTCATCGATATCATATGTTTCAACTCGTATGTATTATACAAAAAAAATAGCGGAAAACTAAGTCGACTGAACTTTTTACTACAATGTGTGGAAGAAATTGTCGAAGAATATGCCGTTCAAGAAAAACAAGTTTCTCAAATTGGTCGACCATCTAAATTCGCAAAACCAACACGGCTTATCGGGAAACATTTCCCATATTTTCTGCCGGCTGCTCCATCAAAACCAAATCCTCTCCGAAGATGTGCCGTTTGCACAAAAAATGGAAAATGCAAGGAAACAAGGTTTTGGTGTACGACCTGTGAAGTCGCACTTTGCGTTGTACCGTGCTTTGAAACATATCACACATAGATAGCTTGAAATTTTGCAAACTATTTTCATATTTTTCTTGTTTAGTCTTGCTATCTTCAATTTTTCTTGTTTCTGTATTTTATTATTTTTTGACAATTTTCAAGCTTTTAGTAAGAATAACGTATTGAGAAATGAATTGTTGGTTTTCTTGACGAATAAAAGTGTAATCCGTCCTCGCTTTTCGTAAAATGTATAATAGTACCATTTGCCCTGCGTTCGACGTGTATACACGTCGTTGCTTGTTTTTAATTCCGCACCCTGTGGTGATCTTTTGAAACTAAACTCCACCGTTAACTGGTTAAACAGAGACTGCATTACAATGTATATATATTTATATTTAAGATTCTACACAATCTAGCGCCAAACTAGCTAAAGGATAGGTTATAGATAGTTAGGAATGAAGGTGGGAGACAAACCAGACAAGAAGGAAGTATTGCGGTAAAACTGTGTAGAACACGGAGTCCACGAAAAGCTTATACTATGAGAGCGTAAAACTCTACAATGCGCTACCAGCCGAAATAAGAAGAAGTAATGAAACCCACACATTCAAAAGAATGCTAAAAGAGCATATTTACAGCTTACAACTAAATAATACTTAAGTAACTAACTTAAGTATGTACAATATGTAAGAGTAATTATTAAGAAATATTGTAAAATAGTAATATTGCATGTGCAACGTAATAGCTGCGGAAGCTAAATAAACTTCACTCTCTCTCTCTCTCCCTCTCTCTCTCTCTCGCGCGCTCTTTTTTCTCTCGGTGAGCACGTTACCTGTGTCTAATTACGCCTCCTTATAAAAGATAAATTCTGCTTCGTTTCTGCCTACGGGCGTTTTACTTCTAGTAAAAAACGCACGCACAAAAACGCTTTTCGTTGGAATTCACCTTCAATTTCTTGCCTACTGCGACGGAAGTCTGAGAAATCCAGGAAAAATTCGGCGAAATTGCGTTGACAGGTTTCCTAACCTCTTCTTGGAATAGGCAAGGCGAGGACGAGGACCATACTCTCTCTTTCTCGCACCTGTCTTGTACACAGGCGCACATCGGTCCGTGTTAGAATCGGCGTAACGTAACGACATCTAGATCAATCTTCACAACAACAACAATATTCGAGTGTACCGTCACAGCATTGCGGTCTACCGTATCGATGTATACTTGCGAGGTCAATATTGTTATGGTGGGCGTTTAAATCAGCTATATTATTGATAGCCAGCGCTTGGATACCTGTCGCAAGTGTTACTGCTAATGAGCGAACGGTAATAAGTAAAGTGATTTTTTTTTGTATCCGAGGAGGTGCGGAATCCATTTATGGATACCACCAGTCATGCGGTCTAGTGGTGATGCTGGCCTCCCGGCCGGACAGCCTACTTCCGTGCCCCCCCCCCGCCGGGCTACCAGCTAAACCGCCACCTCTTATGCCCCCCCCGTCTAGGTACTATGTTAATTTCTAAGATTTTGCATCTAGCCGGGGGTCCGCGTCCGTCTCGTCGTTCTGTTCTGTTTATATGTCCGTCTTACATTTGAATTTTTTGCATCGGGTCCGTCATGTCAGGTAGCCGTCTGCGTTTTTTCGTCGGAGTATCGTCTTTGTGTATGTGGCTATCTGCTGCCACTCCTCCTTTCC
>JAPYZT010002385.1:0-34129 GCA_030522965.1 Tryphoninae sp. A BG-2022a
ATTATTATTATTATTATTATTATTATTATTAATTATGATTATTATTATCATTTGTATTTTTATTATCAATAATGGTTTTATTGATCAGAATGGAGAACCTGCACTTATTCATAAGGTCGTATACGTCATAGGGTCGATCGCAAGCGAGAGGGTCGTTAGCCGTCGTGTTGGGGCGGTTGTCGCGAGAGGCAGGAAGCTTTCTGATCCGGAGAGGCTGACGGGAGTAGGAGAGGGAGAGAGAGAAAGGAAGCGACAGAGAAAGCGAAAAGGGAAGCCGGGCCTACGTTGGCTCGTTTCTCGGTTGAACGGTATATTACCGCGAACTTCCGGTCCGACACGTTCGTCGACCCAATTTTCGATTTCCGATCTTCCAAACCCATACCGTCCTATACACATACCTATGTATATTCCTTCCTGCCCGTAGCTTTGGTCACGTAATCGATGTGTTCCCTTCGCCGCTTTCTCACAGCTTTGGCTCCGTTCGAACTTTGGAGCTTGCACGTGAAATATAGGATCAAGCTCTGCGCTGCACGAGGATTTTGATCGAGCTGAAGTAACGGGGTGAGGCAATGCGTCATAATCGCCGCAGTCGCGCGAAATAACCCACTAATAAAACGTTCGACATTTTGAAAATTGTTTATTTCTATCTAATGAAAAAAATAAAGCAATTGACCAAAAAACAATTTGTTCGAGAAAAAAAAAAAAACTCGACAACATTCTATTTTTATTGTACAAAACTCCGCCTCGTCGAGTTGAGTAGAATCGTATTAACCGAGGGAGGTGCGAAAGGAACGGCAAGTAACGCGCGCGCGCGAGCGAGGTCTTATTTAATGATCGTGAAATAAGAAAATTCCGCGGCTGGAAAGTTCATCGGATACACGAACGCCATGCGAGAAACGAAGCAAAAAACTCTTGCCATTCGACAAAACTTTATTCAGGCGTATATGTGTGTGCGTACGTTCGCAGATATTTAGCGGGATGAAAAATACTCTCGTGGAGTAGAAAACAAGAGAATCGAGGGAAAAACAGCGGAGAAAGTAACCCAAGTGGGACGAGACAACGAGAGAGAGAAAGCAAATCTACGGTATAACGGTTTTCGAGTGAAACGGAATGTTTTCTTTCAACCCTCAACCCCCTCGTCGACTTCACCCTCGCTCCGCGACTCTTTGTCGCGTTTAAGAAACCGTGCTGCATCGTACTGCCAGGCATGCGATCGCATAATGGAAGTTTATTGTGGCCAAGCTGAAACGATTCCCGTTGTCCTCGTCGAGTGAGGGATGAGAACGAAAATGTTCGGAAAGAACGTAACTCGAGGGAAAAAGAGGTCTGACAGCAGGAGGGGCAAGAGTTGTACGGTTCGCTGCCGCGGAAAAGCACGGCTGACGTTTACAAACGAAGCGGAACGAGTACTCGCATCCCTTAGCAAATCAAAGGGCGAAAGGGCGAAGAACAAATTTTCTTGGCTGGCGTTACGACCGGAAGAACCTCGATGACTTTTCGTTCCGGGACAAATCTCGACGTTTGACCTTTAGCCGTGCTCGACCTCGTGCCATGACTCGTCCCCTCGTCACCAACCCTTATTCCCAATTTTACATACAATTTTCTCCCTTCGCATCGATGAAATTCCATGCCCTATTACGTTATAGAAAAAAATGCTAACAGGTTCTTTTTTTCCATAGTCTCGACGCGCATTCTCGTGTGCGATACACGTTTCCCTTCGTCCCTCGAGCGACTCGGGCACGAGTCTCGCGCGGCCGATATTACGTAGATTCGTCTCGAGGGGTTGTCTGCTATTTCTACCACGTATTCTCGCCGCGAGTCTCGTATTACCTTGTATACGTTGTACGGTTTCGATTGTCTTTCCTCTCGAACGTACGGACTGTAATACGAGAGACGCTTTCTCTACGATGGAAATATATAGATAGGTAAGTACTGGGATAGTTTGTAACAGAGCTTCCACCCCCCCCAGCCCCCCAAGCGAATAGCGAGAGACAGGGTAGGGTGAAAGCCTGTCACAAACCCTTGCTCGACAATACATTCTAATGACTCTCTTACTCCCGAAAAGCTCGAGTCAGCAACGCGCGTATCACCGATCGTCAGCAGTCGCATCGACCCTGGTAGGAAATACCGATACACAGAGAAGAGTGACGGTAGGGATTGGAGGATAAATTCTCCCACCTCTGCCTGTCATTCTCTCTTCTTCTTCGTCGCAATTTTTCTCGTACGATGATCGCTGTCGCAACAACGTCGTGATTGCCCCCTTGGTTCGAACCGCACCCCTCGACCCTTCGCATATTACGCGTATTAATTTAATCGACTTTTTTCCCCTCCTTGCACCCTTATCGAGTTACCCATTGTCGCGAAAATATTCGGGGATAATTGGAAGGAAAGAATATTTTTTTTTTAATCCCGATAACGAACGTGATAAAAATATGTTATCTTTTTTATCGTAAAAGATTTTTATTATCGCGAAAATGTGGATGGTAATTGAAAAGAAGGAAGTTTCTTTTTAAATTTTAACGTTGGTCGAACGAAACACGATCACCGATGAAGAATTGTTGATGGGAATCGCGCATTTTTTTGACGTTGATTTAGTTGATATCGAGTCGACGCGAGCATCGACGCGTTTCAGTTTTCTTAAAGCCGCGATCTTCAGATTCTCACTAATGACGCGGGTGTTATGTAAACCCGGGTATAGCCTCGTTAAACTTTCCAAAGTCTGATGACTTCGTACCTACACAGATATGAAATACACACATCCAACAATTTCTTTGCTTCGTTAATGAGACGTCGGACGTTTCTCGAAGTGATTTTTCAGTCCGGATGTCGGGCGCAACGTTCCATATTTGACGAAAAATATTTACCACCGAATACGAAGTATTAAGAAATTCACAATATTCGTATAAATAATAAGATGAACGTTAAATTTAAACATTTTGGCACTAACGTTTATCTCATTCTCTTTCGACCGTCGCGCGATAATGACAACGGATGTGGATTATCAACTCGACGCTAAAATTACGCTTTTTGTCTTCTCTCTCACGACCGCGAAAGAACGAGAGCTTTCAAATTTTCGCATAGACTGACAAAAGCGTAGTAACACAAAAGTTGGAGGGTTGCACTCAACGTTCAAGAAACAATTAACGTCTCGAGCTTAATTTCGCGAACGACGCGCGCAAGATAATCGTTGCGGAAGAATTTTAAACATTTTTTCCCTTTCCCACATTGGCATAGTGTTATATTTCTAAAAACGTCATAACTCGTATAATCCAAAAATTGAATTTTCTCCTCGATCATTTTCTCGACTTATCTCGTGGAAAAATGCGTTTAATCGGAAAGGAAAATTCGAGCGGATGGAAGCTCGAATGGAATTGAGGAACGGATGGATAGAAGAGCGAAGCAATTTTAAGGACGTGCCTTCTGCCAGAAGGTAGATAGGGTAAGATGCTTTAAGAACTCGTTCGACTGTCGTACTCGAACGAATGCGGCCATAAGTGGTCCGTATAGCGCTATTGCTGCTGCACTATTCCCGATAGTCCACTCCCGTGCACAGGGGGCACCTGTTGTAGCCGCTCGCGCGTATATAGAAGCGTTCTTGTCCGAGATCAAATGGAAATGAGATGAAATCCGGAAGAAAACTTGGCACGAACGATATCGCGTTGAGATAATATTTTTTTAATTATTCCCACGAAACTCTTGCGTATGAATTAATTTGTATAATTAACATTTAATTATCATAATCTCTTTGTATTTGCAAATACAGCATTTTCGTAATAAATGAACAAAATTAAATAAAAAAAAAATAAAATAAAGTTAAATAACTGAATATTCACAACAATAAAAATGATCGTCTAGCCAGTCTCTTCTTCAGACGAGGGAATTAATATCCAGGACACTTAAGCCAGAGGATGTTGGTCTGTGCTGTTTCTCCTGAGGGATTCACGATATGAGAGAGAGAGAGAGAGAGAGAGAGAGAGAGAGAGAGTAAGGGAGTAATGAGAAGAAAATGAAAAGGCAGGGAATTCCCAGGGGTACGATGATACAAATTAGTCTCGTGAATCAAGAGGCGCGCACAAGCGGCATCGTCAGAAGAAAGGAGCAAACAGCGACTTCTCTTCGAGATTCAGGAGACGATTTTCCCTAATCGGGCCTGAAGAAGACGCTGCCACTTTCTCGGGTCTTTCACCCGCCTCCTCTCCCTCCATATTCTTCTCTTCTTTGTACGTATACCTATGACTCGCATTTTCAACCACGAGCAGGAAATGAGCCCTCTCCGCCACCTGAGACTTTATCTCGCGCTTTCCCCCCTCCCCACAGGGAATAACTCATTTATTTTTCTGTAACCATTTTTTTATTACAATGGGATCGCCTGCGACAGGTAAGAAAAGGCGAGATAAAAAAAGAACACTGTCTTAGAGATAAAAAGAAAACGCTTATTCTTTCTTACGCCATTGCTCGTCGGCAATGTTCTTTTTTCCTTTATTCGATCCGTTGAGATAATGGGCGGAAATTGTCATCTCGAGCGACTGGCCACATTGACTCGATATCATGCAAGCTTCTTCATGGATGACAAACAAAATAGTGAGTTATCAATGTTTAATCAGAGTTTCATCATTTCTATAATTTTCAATGAATTTTGATTTTTTTGAGGCGAGATTTACCTTGAGGCTAAATGTTGAATTAAACAATAGCATGACAATTTTACGGGTATGTTAGGATTGAATTGGCAGGCAACTCTTACGAACTGGCAAAACATTTGCGAAAACGCCCGCTCGTTTCGTTACGTTAACGAAACGAGCAGATCGTTGCCACCGGGTATGTGCACTCCCAGTAAAATCCATGCTACAAAATTGTACCATATCGCTGTAGTATACTCTGAAAGCAACCTTATTTGCGTTAAATTAAAATGAAACTTTATTTAAACGTGATAAATAGGGAAACGGATATTTGCAGTTTCCGTTCTTCCATGAATTTCTACGTTTCTTATCCCTGGCATAAAATTCTCGCAGCACGGACTTTCTTCAAAAAAAAAAAGAAAGAAAAAGAAAAAAAACGTTTGCCTAAGCTCTTTTCCTTCGCCCTTAAAATTGCGAGTCTCGTTATTCACCGTGATCCTGAATAATACCAAGATGGAATTAAACTGGATACACTCGTTAAGCTCGGCAGATTAAAAAGAAACATGAACAGTGGTGCGATAATTGTTCGCGGAAATATTGTAGTGTGCAAAAAAATAGGGAAGATCAGAATCGTGCCTGAGAAATAAAAATATCCTGAGTCAAAAAGTAATTAAACTGCGTGACGTTTAATCAGAACGATTCGTGTTTGCGATTGTAAAAGTGAAGAAAGTTAAATTTTTTCTTTATGATTTTCAAGCTTTTGAACTAATTAAGAAAAGTCTGATAGCCAAGCTGTCTAAATATGTAAATATATATTGAAAAAAAAATCGTTATCAGTAGAATCATTGATAGGAAGAAAAGCGCGTGCACGTATTTCCCAGATTTTCCCGCCACTTTCAATCCCCTTCCGTATTCATCGAATATCCATTCGTTATCAAATGGATAGAGGCAATAAAAAATTCATTTGGCTTCCCCTTAAATTACGCGTTCGATCGTTAACACGTACAAGCTCTTGCGGGAATATTTAATACGCATTCTCCAAGAATAGTAGACATTAATCTGCCCCATGCCTCCCTGTCCCTTTCCCTTATTTTCTCTCGTGCTTGAATACGATCGTGAAAAAAAGACTGAAGCAATAAAAACAAGGAACGAGAAGCATAAACTTCTAGATTTCATCATGCTCGTTTATCGACAGCCATTCCTCCTTTCACGGCGTCACATACCGGATCGTTTCGACTTTCGTTTATACTTCGAAACGAATAAATAATAATAATTCGTTAACTCGTAACTCACTCTCTAAACACTATAAAATTGTCGACCTCGACCTTTTTAATCCACTCGTTTCCCATTTTACGAGTGTCTACGGTGAAAGGACGATGGTCTTGTAAAAGACAACAGACAAGTTTAGTCATACTTTGCGAGCGCGGTGAAAGAAGAATGTAGATGTTTATCTATGATAAAGCTCCCTTCCCACTCTCTCTCTCTCTCTCTCTCTCTTGCTCTCTCTTGCTCTCTCTTGCTCTCCCTTCGCTCTGGAGCGAAACGTGAATTAATATTAATTACAGCCAGGAAGATATATAAACTCCCGAAAGGATCCGCGAGAAGGAGATAAACAGGAACGAAATGGTTTATACGGCCCGTTTCGCAAGAAGGAAACGAAGCAAAATGCTGTACGTTGTGCTTTTTCAATTTGGCGAAACAGCAATTCAGAACTGTTCCCCGCATCGAGTATTTTCGATTCGCTCGGTTGCTCTTGACTCTGTTCTCGACCTCCATTGTAAAGCTTTAATTATCGATTCTCGTAACGCATCGAGAGGTAAATTGATATCGGTGCGCTCTTAATTTCATTCAAAATATTATTCGAACGAATTTCCACGACTCACCCGAAACGCGTCACGAAGTTCCTGCTCTTCTTGTTCCTCCTGGCTAAGATCGGTCGGTGCCGCGGCGCTGGCGCTACCGATGTTGCTCACGATCTTCACAAATTCCACCAGGCTCACGTTCCCATCGCCTGCAATTATTAAAAATTTGAATAAAAACAGCATTATCGTACGAACGAGTAAGAAACAAACTACATTCGTGATGTTCGCTAGAGCTTTTATTCCAGTAAAAGCCATTGTTCCTACGAATAATTTGAACTCTTCGTAACCACGTATTATCCAGGAGGGTTGGTTTTGAATATAAAAATGTTATAACGAAGGTAACATTCGAACGGAAACATAAATATGTTTCATGAAATGTAAAAAAAGCAGCCGAATGCGTACGCGAGAAACTGAGAAGAATGAAGCGGAGGATGTATCATGCAAAATTCTATACATAGTTTTTCCGAACGAATATAACAAAGAGAATGTATAAATATGGCCGAACAATTTTAACCGTTATTATTCTCCACGATTATTTCGTTACCAGCTGGAACTTGTTACTGCGCGGACAATACGGGTCGGCAGAAAACATTTTTGTTACTCCGATATCGAAAAAAGAACATTGTACGAGGATAATGTAACATTAACGGACAATAGAAGGTTTTACGATACGAAGGATTTAAAACGTAAACTTTCTGTCACGTGACTCGGGTACTTGGAGGAGGGAGGGGGAAAAAAGGAGTTCTGGGAAGAACATAAACGTAGAGCTGCGGGACATGTACTTCGCACTTAAATTTGCATTCGCGCGCTTACGTATATCGTGATACACGTTTAAACGACTATCTATATATTGAAGAAAGTAGACGAGAAATGTTTCAATAAAATGATACAATTTCCTGGAGGTAGCCGAGAGCTCGTCGTAGATATAAATGGAAATGGATATCTCGCATTCAGCGATAACGACACGAGTTTGGAGATAATAGTTTTGTAAAGCGAAAGCAGGCGAGACGAGGACGAATCTGAAAAAAAAATGTTTGACGTTCGATCGGGTTTTTAACAGAAAAAAATTTATCTTTCAGTTTGAGGAATATTTAAAAAAAAAAAAAAAAAAAAAAAAAAAAAAGAAAAAGGGGGAAAATTTTTATAGGGAAGCGGAAGGTTATTTTTTCGCAATGTCAGTCCGTCTGTAATAAAAGAAACTAATGCGGACGAGAGAAAGTTCGTACGTTGGATAGCTGGACAAGTGGGTGAGGAAAAAAAAGATGAAGGGACGTTGTGAAACTAGACGCATAATGTCCGATAAGTGTACACGCGCACGTCGTCGACTTTGCTGATAGCACGAGGTTGGATGGGCCCGCGAGGACGCGAAACGTCGGATATATACGAGCGCGTGGTATTACCGTGTTCTAAATCCCGTTTACACTTCCGCTCATCCTGGCGTGGGTTAAATCCGCTTAGGCTCCCGTCGTGGGCCCCGAGAGTGTCGGCTGGATCATCGCTTTAAACGGAACGAAGAACAGACGACGACATATAACTCGCTCGCTCTCTCTCTCTCTCTCTATCTTCTTTTTTTATAATCCGTTCCCATTTTTATTTTCGACCCATCGAAAACGCGAATTTTCGTGTTTTCGCAATTCGGAAAAATCGACACAATATCGAGATAATGAAGTCAATAATGCAGTTAACGAGCGAGTCGAATTTATATGAAAGATAAGTTTTGTTTATAAGAATTAAAAACGGAATTAAAATAACGAAATATCGAATAATAATTCAAACTTATAATACCTCAAAATTAAATTATTTTGTAATTTAAAGCACGTTAATTAATAAAGAGCAAAATCTCACGAGAACTTTAGTATAATATATTCATTGTTCGTTATACAAACAGACTATACCTTCACCCAACGGATTATTCTCATATCGGAGTAAATGGATCGTATTTCATGATATCCCTCCCTCCCTCCCACCCTCCCTCTCCTATTCTTTACTCACGTAACATAAGCTAATATTCGCTCCGAACTGCGAAAACACGTGGAAAGCATACGTGATCGACGTTCGATGAGGAAACGTGGGATAGCTCAATGATTTACACGAGTTATCTGGGGTGTACGCGTTATAGACCTTCGGCTTTAAACACGCAGAAGGGAAAAGTCAAGGGAACGTATTGAAGAGCGCGAGGCGCGGCACGGCTCTGTACTACGAAAAGCTCGAGGGCAAGCCGTGAGAGAAAACACAGTTTGCTATCTTCTCGCTGGTTACTCGCCTCGAGCTGAACCTTCTTCGCTAGTTTTCTCAAACTCCCTCTCTCTATCTCTCTTCATTCCACCGGATCTCCCGGAGGAGATCTCGGGTTTTCGAGCTTTCGGATACGAAGAGAAAATTTTCCAACTTTTCGACCGATATTTCCGATCGACGATGCACCAGAGGTTGGTACGTATACGCGCTTGGATAAAACCTTGGCACGCCACACACAGGAGAGAGATCTCGTCGGGATGCTGGACTGTCAATGACAACACGAAACAAGGACGGAGATGTGACCGGGACGATCGCGCGAACGAATCGTTCGTCCGTGAGTTATATAGGAAGACAACGAGATAAGGACGTATTGTACGAGATGCTTTTTCTCTTCCGCTTTCGCATCTCGAGTGCTTCTAGCCACCAGGCTCAACCCTCGACTCTACCTTTCCCAACCATCGACGACTCAAACGCAGAGAAATTCCATAAAAGAAAAAGAAGGTCCTTGTTTCAGCTCTCGAAAAAAAAAATCTTGAAAATGCGGCGATTGTTTTTCACGACGCGTTTGTCATCTTCGAGAAAAATGATCGGTCGAGATTCAAATCGATGTTTGATAACCTTCGCCAAGGGCGAAATCGCGATCCTGTCTGATTCGACGAATTCAATTTTTCTATAAAAATATCGTCTCATCTTGGGGACGTAGAAGGGGCTGAAGGGTTATGGTTTATAGAATTGAGGTCTGCGAGGCCATCGAACGAAGTACTTCCGTAATTTCCTTCCTTCCTTCCTTCCTCCTGTCCGTCCACTCTCTTTCTCTCTCACTCTCGGTCAAATGAGAAAAATAGAACGACGAGAGAAATAATATTCTCATTCTAGTTTAGGAAACTCGAACCCTCGTCGTCATCCTCGATGAAGAAAGGACCACATCGGGCGACTCGAGATATCAGTCGCGATAACAAAAAAGTGAGACCTGGCCTGTCATTTTTGCATCCCTCTCTATCGCTCTCTTTGCCATGCAAATTTTTGTTACCGGTGACACATGCTCGATAAATGAAATCGTTAAAAAGTGTCATTCGTTCTCGCGAGGAAGGGAAGAGATCATTAAGGTGCTAATGACCGGCTTTTCAGAATTTATGAAACGGGTCAAGGATAAGAGCTCTTTTTCTCCCCTTCCCCGTCCCTTGATTCCCGAGACGCGAGAACGAAGACTCGAGAAAGATTGAACGAAGATTAGAAGAAAAGGAAGTTTAGTACGATTCGCAAATTTCAAAGCTCTTTGTTCGTCCATTGAATTTTTGTTTTTCATATTTTCCATTTAAATACAACGTCGCGTAAAGTTTGACGAAAGAACGAATACCCCACTAAAACGATTAGCGCACAATTTGTAACTCTTCGGGGAGAAATGACGTCCCTACGAATTCACGCGTCTCAGCTTGCGTCACTCCGGTGGCTGAAAAGAGAATGAGAGTTTAGCCGAGAGTTTCCGGTACTCGGTTAACTCGCCCGTCAGCACCGTGGCGGCCGCATCACTCTCAAGGTGGTTGAATTAATTAGCGAATTATGAAAATGATGTCGCATCTCGCTAGAGCGACCATTATCGGTGAATTTTGCTGACAGCGAAACCAGCGAGACGAGCAACGATAATAAATCTTCAAAAAAATTACATTCGACCAAAAATTAATTTTCTTTCCTTAAATTCAATTATTTAGTCTCAATATCCATGTGACATGGAGCTTGATACAAACAGCTGTGATTTTTGATCGTTGCACGCTCAATAGATTTGAAAAACGCGGCGAGAGGCGTAACAATACAAATTTTCCAAAAATTTCAAAATTTTTTCAAAAAATAATTTTTTTTTATTAATTTCAAATTATCTAAATTGTATTATCCTCGTGAGATGGAACTCGTATAATGGTGACTTCTGGTTGTCGCACGGTCGAAAACGCACTCCGATGTAGTTTGACACAAGCTCACACAGAATTGGGTTTACGACACATGGAATAGAGAACCAGCTACCTTGAATTACAGTCGCGGTGAGTTTTACCTGAATCTTAATACTGTTAGCGCGATTCACGTGACTCGCACGTACTTTCGAGCGGGAGTATTTCAGTTGAGAAGTTTGCAGATCTCGCTCGCACCGAGAATAATACTTATTCAACAAGAGAAGAGTAGGTACCCGATGAATTTCCTGTCTTGAACATCTTGAAACGGACCAACTTTTCAACCCCCCCCCCCCCCCCACCCCCACCCCACCCCACCCTCACCAACCCTTCGTGAATTTTCCCTGCCCGAATATAACACTCTACGTATATCTCACTTTTTCTTCGAGTCTATTTGTCTCGACGATTGTACCCACCCAGCTCCGAGACGCAACGACGAGAATCCATGAGAAAGAACGCGGTGGACAGGTTCGCATAACGATGAGGCTAACTCCAGAATGAATAGAGAGCACGTAAATCTGTGCAACTTTTAATCCAGTCACAAAATTTCATCGATTTATTATTCACGTCGACTTGATTGATAATGCGCCCGGGGCTAAGTAGATTTAAAACCTTGATCGAGGGATTAATAAAGTCATGAAAATAATTAAGAAAAAAACTAATTCATCGTTTTTATAAAAAAAAAAATTATTTTTTCTTAAAATAAATTGATAATTCAATAGAGAAAATTTGTTAGTTTTTCTATCTCAAGGTTACAGCGCGTTAAAATTACTTTGTTTTGTTTCTTTGAGAGAAAATACGCAAGAAATCAGTGTTTCCGGATATTTTCTTGTTCTAGAGAAAAAAAAAAGATTGGAAACATTTTCGTGTGGATTGAAATAGTCGCGATATCCGTTAGTGTAGAAGGAAAATATCGAAACTCCATATTTCGTGTATTCGCTGTGTGGCTTTATCAAAAGACTAGTAACAGTGCCGAGCGCATCGTTGGTTTCAGAATCATTAACGACGCCCCGGATCTCCGACAAAACGTGAATATTTTTCCGTTCGTTTTCACTCGTTCTTCGTCGTAGCACCAACGTGCGCATTCTTTTTTTGCCTGAGTTTTCTTTCTCGTTACGATGCCTTCAAAGCGAGTCTTTGTACCGTCTCTGTACCAACAAATTTAGTTTCCACTAATGTCTCTCTCTCTCTCTCTCTAACTCTCTTCCTCCCTCCTTCTTCGTACAAAAAAAAATCATTAACGTCCGAGACAAATAGTTGAATAATTCGTCAAAGTATTTCTTCCCTTTCAATCCCGAAAAATAGAAAGAAATGACTTCGATAATCGAGAAATATGCGCACAGCGAGAGTCTCGTTCAGCCTATGCGAGTGATCGATCATAAATGACGTATGGATCGAACGCGAAGAATCTACGAGTATATAGGTAAAGGGCTGTACTTCCGAACGGGAAATTCCTCTCCCGAGGTATGAACCTCCTGTGCCCGTGGGCTTGCTCGCGATAGATATGCTAATTTTCTGCCGGTGTAACAACAACGCCCGGGGGAGAGCTAGAGTGAGTGCGAGAGAGAGCGAGATAGCGATTCTATCGTGATTGCACGTGTAACCGAAAGCGCTATCCATTATTTTCCAGAACTTGATCGCGCGACCGTCATATTGCCACGGTTAATCGACCATGCGAGCGGCGATAAATTGTCACGTCCTCGAGCACGATGATAGATCGTCGTAACGCCATTATCATTATCATTATTATAAACCCAACTTACATCGGTAAATAAGATTTTTGCATCGTCCAAACGGTGCATCGATTTATTAAAATCGAGTCCCCTTATCGACGTTACATTCCTCTAGTTATCGCGACGAGCCCGATAAATTATATTTTCATTAATCCCTCGTCTATATAACCAAGTAATAAAACGATAGGGGATGAAAAAAAGACACCCTTCGTGGTTGAACCGATATCGATTTAACAGTAATCAAGACACGTCGTTTCGAACGATCGAAAGTTCACGATTACGTGACTTTGATCATCCACGAGGGGGGACTGCACGTGCCTCGAGCCAGAAAACGATACGAAGATCGTCTTTGAGAATGAGGAAAAATCACGGGGCATCGAAGAAGTGAAACGCGACGTATGGAAAAGGAATGATCACTTTTGGATTTCCCGGAGTGTACTGCACATGTCTATTGAATTATCACTGATCGAGAGATATGAATTCCTCATCTCTTGTCAATAACGTTTTCACGTGTGCTACGTGAACTATTCTCGACATTTTTTTCAACGCAATAATACGTTACGCGAATCCAAAAGAATTTCGAAGACGCTCGACGTTACCGATCGCTTCGTATATTCGCAAAGTGCCAACGGCAAACGCATCAAAACAGTCTCTCGCAGGATACTCTCGACGAGGGGAATGGCTTTTTTTTTTATAGATATGGACCAATTACCTTTGGATAAAGTGCCAATATCGACGGCTGGAAGAAAAATACGTGCGTGTGACGTTTCTCTCTCCCGCGCTCCGATTCCCCCCCCCCCCCCCCCCTTCCCCCCCCCCCCCCCGTCATCCTTTCTCTCAACGCGATAAATCGTTGACACTCCGAGGACATTATTTCGGAGATCGGTTGCGAGCTCGAAAATATCGACGTTAATATTTCACGATTTTATACGGGGTAATAATTTTAAAGAAAATGAAATATGTCGGTGAACATTTTTTCTATTGGTATTTCAAGATTTTGCCAATGGGAGGAGAATATACTTTCTCGCTTTTAAAATTGTTCGTAAATACGTAAGAAAAAGAATTGACGAATATGAATGATAATGATGAACAAGAGGGAAAAAAAACAGGAAAATATCGCGAAACGAGGTCGTCGCTGGTTGTCAACCGATAAAAGGTCTCGAGGTTGTCAACCAATAAAAATCGATCGAACTCGTGTGATCTGCCCGTAAAATTTCTCTTCTCTATACATTGAGCTTGCCGCCTTATTTTTGCCCTTAGAATCGCGGAGATATGTCTTTCACGAAGTAGTAATGTATACCCCTCACACGCCACGAGAGTCTTTCGTCCGATACGATTTGCGATCAGACATAGCGAATCTCCCAACGGACTTTGCGAAGAGGGATCAAAAGTCGATTGGACGTATACGTAAACGCGATCGAGTATAAAACTTGGCGAACAAAATTTTCCATCGTGTAGAACAATTTTCATCCGCAATAAAAAAAAATCCCGCGATCGATTAAAATCGAAAAATCGACAAACCTTTCCCCTCGCTCTCGTCGGAACACAAAATCATAAATAATATTTTTTTTCTCGTATTTTTTCGAAGAAAATCTTGACAACACAAAATGGAAGAATATAATGAAAGGGAGAAATATTCTTTGAACGCAAATCGAACGAGCCTAATTGGCGTATAAAATGCGGCTCACGTGCCACAGTGCATTCGAGCGCACCGATTGAACCTTGAGAGAGACAGAGAGGCAAGGAGAAACGGATGAAAACGATTCAGCGAAGTGTGTCTTTAATAATCCATAGAGGCTGTTTTTTCGATCATGTTCCTATGCGAAGTATAGAAGCTTCGTTCCTAGAGACGTTGGGCTTTCGCTTGCAAGTTTCTTAATTGTCAAATCATGAACGTTCAGTTCGCGCAATGAAGCGTAAATCGAGGCTTTATCACGAGAAAGCAGAGATATTCGTTCGAGAAGGAGACCGAAGAAGCGAAAATCCTCGAGGGCATTTCTAATGGTAAGATTTCTTCCCTCGAGACGGGAGAGGGGAGTAGACAGAAATGGAAAATCGTTCAAAGCTCGGAATGCCCATTGGAATCTCGTTCGAACATATATAATTCGAAAGCTTCCTTTAATTCCTCCGAGTTTCAGTTTCGCGAGTTGGCTTATCTATCGTTCCCCGAGGCCTTGTTTTCCCTCGTTCTCGTCAAATATATTCCACACTCGCATATTCTCGTACGTACGAAACGAAGAAAAAATGGAAAAAAACAAAAACATATTTATCGTCGAGAAATTGAAGAAAAACTTTATTTCGCGATAGATCGTACCTCGCATGAATAAATTAACGTCGAACGAATGAACATTTATAAGGAACGAGAATGACTCAATTTTTTACTTTTTTTTTTTTTGTTTTTCGTCGTATACAAAAATCGAAGTACGAAATAAAGTGTAATTTACCGACGGTTGAAGTTTCGGCTTGAGACGAGAGGAAAAGTGGTTGATGATTTGTACGACTGCTCGTAGGATCGAGCTTTTCCTCGACCTAGTTTGATACGAACTCACGGTACGATTATGCTCTTTGAACAATGCAACGGCGATTATACCGAGATGAGTTGACTATAGTTTCGCCTTTTCAATCGTACGAGTATATACATGTCCTCGTCGTGTCCCTCGGTAGGATTTCGGTGCTGATTGACGATCGACGAAAACATCGACTATTATCAAACGTTGCATATACGGAATTATATGCATTAATTATATCCATGACACAGTAGAGGCAAACTAAATAAAGAAGAGGCAAACGTGGGAGCGGAGCTCAAGCAAAAGACGTATTATTAACGTCTTACCGTCGGTGTCGATCTCCTCGAGCATCGTGCGCAATTCTTCGGTTCTCGCAAACTGTCCGAGGCCTCGCATCACTCTTCCGAGTTCCTCTTTCGTAATGCTCCCGTCGCGATCCTTGTCAAAGAGATTGAAAGCATCCTCGAATTCTAAAATCAACAAAATCGATATAGAAATTTGTATTGTTTTATATAGAAAAGATATGGAAAAATGGTTTAATAAGAAAATAATAAAAAGATGGAAACGCACCTTTCATCTGAGCTTTGGTAATAGCCGGCATCTTGTCGGTCGTGACGTCGACCGTATTGCCGCAAGACTGGGGAAGATCGAAGAGAATACTGGCGGTTAGTCTCGTTTCACCGGCGGGTGTGGAAGAACCGGAAGTCGTGGAAAATATGGCATTATTCGGAAAGTTGGAAGCGGTCGAGGAAGCGGAGCCGCAGGCGACTGTCGTCTCGTTCGCTTCGCCGGGACAGACGTCCATCTTCTTCCGACGGAAGGGTTGTCTACAAGGCTCGCTAGCCTCGACAAGCTCACCCTCGATGTCCGAGACACGACGAAATTCGTCAGGCTCTTTTTTTCCCTCATCGTCCTCGTCTCCCCCGCTCGCGATCACGAGTCTCCGCCGTTCCTGGGTTAACTCGTGTTTCTCGTCCACCAATCCCGATCTTTTTCTCGCTTCCCACTCGCGCCAAACTCTCTCGTTCGATGACGTCGACGACGAGGACGACGTCGCCGGTGGCCTCGTGGAACAGCCAGCTCGATCGCCCTCGGCGTCGTTGACACCCACCTCCGAATCCTTGCGCGTCTGTCGATCAAAAGAAAATCAAATATTTATGAATCTTCCCGGTCAGGGTTTTGTCTCGTCCAAGACGGATAACAAGGAACACTTTCATCGAAATTACGAACGGGTAATTGACACGTGGGAATTGATCGTAGGAGGATAAAATTCCCAAGTGGCTGAGTGGCTAGTTTGTACGTTCTTTAAAAGCGCCCTCGAGACATTTTTCAAAGTCAAAGTTGGACTGAAACGATTTCCCTGTTCCGTGAGAAAATTTGCCAGATGACTGGCTAAAAGGAAATTACGATTGGATAAAATGACCTTCGAAACTTTTCCTTTGACCTTGACCTCAAAATTCATCCCTCTATATTTGTTCACGTTCATTCCTAATTTTATACCAGTCGGCTAAATGAAAAATATAACAACCAATGGAACAATAAAAGCTGTTTTAAATATAATTATTCGTCAACTACCCCCTACCCCACTTGCCTCAACCCCTATTCAGCTTTCTGCCGCGATATCGAATAGTTTCGCGCACCTGTTGGTCCCATTAGCTCCTTGCCCTCGTGCAAGCTTTGAAAAGCCTACGAAACTTGGTAGAGCGTGTACGCAAGATTTTCGTATTCAGCCACGCGAGAGGCTTCGAACTACACGGTCTTAAGGGGGTGGACACGTTGCTCGACCCATTTTCCCCGATACTTCCTCCCTAAGAAAATTCTCAAAGTTGCCTCGAAACGCTCCACATTTCTATACACTCGAGGCAAGAAACATCCCCAACTCAAGCATAATAATAATAATAATAATAATAATAATAATAATAATAATAATCTATTCGCTTCGTTATCGTAAACGTCATTGTCCGAACGATAACAAGGTCTTTACTTCGTAAAACAAACGAAAATCTGTAACCGAGTTTACACGCGCAGTAGATGCGCGCACGCGTGTAATTCGAGTGGCATAATTATTAATTACGACCCCATCAGTAACAGAGGCAGCGTAATGGAATTAGCGGCCGCAGGACGTTTCGCGGTTTCGCACAGCCTGTCGGATCACAATCATCGTACCTATTCCTGGCGTATGAACTCTCAGTAATCGTTTCACGATATACACGAGCCTCTAGCTCCAACCGTCCAATTTTAGAATAGTATAAATCCCTACAAGAGACTTTCGAAACATATCACGTGACTAAAGATCCGTTTCGGGATATCTCGAGAAGCACGTGGTCAGGAAAGACTCTCGACAGCTTATCGGTCGGGGTTTTGTCGTATTCGAAATGACGAGTGTGTTCAATTTCAGGAAACATCCGTTTAGATCGCGATTGACGAGGGTCGGCGAGAAAACTACCTCCAAATCCATTTATACGAAACGTTTCCAACATTTGCGACACACTTGTTGGAATCGATTTCCACCAATCGGGACAGAAAGTTCCGACATAAAACGAGACGAAAATTTCTTGGCTCTTCTCCTTTTACCTACGTCGTGTGTAAATTTCGTGGGACAAAAATTATTTATAAAAGCGGAAAGGAATGATTACCATAGCGGTGACGTAATTAACATCGAGATTAATCTGAATTACGTTAACGAGATAACGCGTGTCTCCAACCCTTTTTCGAGTTGATGCGAACCGACCGAAGAGTAGAGGAATATGGGAATAACGTAGAGTTATAAAATTTCCAACGGGAGGAGTTGCTTTAGTTCCACAGAGGGTTGTTTTCTCTCCGGGTTTCCCCGGATGTTTAAAATGTACCTGCGATTAATGTAAATTCTCCTCCAGAGAGAAATTAAACTACTCGTCCCGTCATCCATTCCCACTTTGGTTCTTTCCGCGTCGCGGACAAAATTTCTCGCACGTGAGAGTAAATATTTTCGAGGTCGTAGTTGGTGGAAAAAATTTACCAACCGAGAGCTGAATAAAAAAAGAAAAGCTCTTTACCGATCGAGTCGAATCGAGCCTCTTCCTCGCGCGACTTCCTAGTCGTACGATTCTTTAATCACGGGACTTCGTCAAAACTTCCGTCGAATTAATTGTTCCGTGGACTAGGAAGTCCACGTCGTGGATCGGTATAAATTCTGCAAATTCTCAACACGACGAGAGTCATCAGAGGCGACGCGTCCTTCCAACAGGAGCAGGTTTATTAAATTCCGCGTCGACTCTTCTGCACTTTGGCGGTTCGGTGAGAGAGAAACGGCGCGAGTGAGGAGAAGAGAGGGAGGGAGAGAGAGAGAAGTCGAAAGCGATTGGCGAATTGGGAAGTAGGTACGGATGTGAGCGACGAGGTTAGAATGAAAAAGAAAAGAGAGAAAGAGGAAATGGAGAGAGGAGAGTCGAGAATGCGTACACGAAAGAACGAGAGAAAAGCTGCGTTCGCACGGGATAAACTTTTAATTTAATAATAATCGGGTACGACCCGTGCACCAGATTCGCTCCAAGAATTGAGATAAATCTTAACGATGGCACACGTCGATACGGTTTTTAGTTCTTCGCGCAACGACTTCCCCGCATTATTTTCCAAGTTCGGGAGAAGAGTCGAATTAACTTCGATTCCGGTCACGGTTCGTCCATCGATTTCGACTTTACGTCTCTTCTCGAACGAGAGGGATTCTCGAGAATCTCGACCTTCTCGTGTCAATTTCGTCCTTCGAAGAGTTCTCTCGATTCTCTCCCCCTCTCTTCCGCTTCTACTCTCGTATAGTTAAAACCATCCCTTTGCCTACGTCCTGCCACTACCCGCGCGTGCCTTTCGTCATCCTCGCGCTCTTGTTTCTCAGCCCGGCCCAAGCACGCCAATTTACATCGCTCCGAATTTCTACGAGGGACTCGAAACAATCGAATCCCGGTCACGAATCGCACTCGTGTGGCTCGACTTCACGTATAATGAGAGCCGAGACGTCAGTAGCGACCGCAAATGGACTTTTCGAGTCGCGAACACCACGAGAGCCCTTCTATCCAGCATGGATCGCGGCCAATCGCGCTTGATGCGCCATCCACCATTTTGTCGAGACTACTCGACATCACGGCGTTGTGCTGATACGTTTCTCGAAACAGCGAACATACCTTAAGAGCGACATTTTACTCTCTAGCTTTACACCAGTTTATCGAATTTCAATTAATTGTCTTTCCCACGAATCTCAAATTACGTGTCTTCCTGTTCGCGACTTTGTGAACGGAAAAAAAACGATTCAATTGAACGACAACGCATGATTTTTCCGATTCAATCTTTCGTAGAGTTTCGCCTCAGGACGCAACCGAGTCACACGTCTTCCCGGATAAACGGATGGAAGGTATCGAACAGAAGGTAATGCGATCCGACTTTCCCCTTTGTTTTCGAGAAAGCGAATGCCTCTCGCTCTTTATCTTCATCCAGCTCTCTAACCGAACCAGCCCGCAATCCCCGTAGGAATCCTCCTCGGTCCAAGAATTCCAAAGATGACCAGTCAAAGTGGCCTCACCGTGGCACGCGCGAAATATATATCTTAGTACGGATCGTTGAGGATCCTTGGACGCGCGTGTCGACGATAGATTTCACTAGGACGCTTAACAGGACATGCCGTAACCTAATATCGACGATTCTCTTCACCCTTGAGAAATTTATCTCGCGGAGATATAGAAAAGAGCGTCCATAATTTTTTTCTCGCAGACCTGAATTTGATTAAGCATCCTCCTCAAGGTCGGTGCGTCCTCATTGGATCTAACTTAATTCATTCCACGTATGAGAATCATCCCCTGCCTTCGGGGGTTCGCCTCGAATTTATATCTTGACTCTCACTGCGCCAGATCTTGCTCTTATCACGATCTCTCGAGATTAGAATCACAATTTTCTCGTGTACTTCGTCTTGAAGTTTGGCTCGAGCTAATCCGTAATCTTGGTGAAAATGGGGAGCTTGGTATTTTGAACGAATTGGATTAATTTTAAGTTTTTTTGCATAAAAGTTCACGGCGAAGGTGCTGATTAAAAATCTTGGAGGATTGCGAGCTGTCAATGTGGGAAAACGAGATTTGGGCGGGGTAAAGATTCCATCGTATATTTAGCGATTGCCCCATTTCGGAGAAGAGAGACAGGAGGGTTGAGGCAAGAGGACGCGAAAAGGTACGAGAGGAGAACCCTCGAGATAAGCGAATTGGTAGGGTAGCAGTATTTCACCCTCTAGACTCACCCTCTCTCTCCTCCTCTCTCCCTTTAACCATCGCTCTGTCGACCGAACGAAAGGATCAAGCTCGCGAATCTCCCAGAGGGTAGATTTTCGGAGTAACAGGTGCCTCTCGATATCTCTCACTGGTGCGCTCTCTCGCAAACTCGTGCCACGTCGTATTCTCCATAGCACAGGCCAAGCTTGTGTTGCAAATTGGGTCAATGACTTATTTTCGCGACTACCTTCACTGGATGAGTGGAGGAAACTCCAATTTGCACAGTTGTACAAATGTCTATCGCTCTTAACGTCGTACGTCCAATTTTAATGCAGTTCGCCCTTAAGGATCGTTGAAACATTCTCACGTAACTTGTTGCACATCGTTCGCTCTCTCACATCGATAAATTTATGATCAATTTATCGACAAGAATCTGCATCGAATTTTGTACACTAGTCGAGAGATTTCTGCACGTCGATTCGATTAATCGATTTTCTCCGGTCGCTTTTATATCGAACTAATCGATTTCTTTTGATGAAAAATTGTTCGTTGATTCGATCGATCTGTTTCCGATGAGAAATGTTTCGTCTTTGTGAGAATTTAATCGACGACAGAACTTATTAGAGAATTAAATTCCCAGGTGAATGTTGTGCCACCGATCTCTCTGTCGTGTACGAGGACAGTCGGATTTGCGATTCAATCCCGATGGCACACAAGGCCATAGAGCTCTCGCGTTACGATCCAAATGTAGATATGCAAATCTTGTCGAGCTGTTAGTGCTGCACGTATCTTCTCTCGACCTATAGCAAACCGACTTAACGATGACCGGGGTTATTCGCAGAATCCCGTTAAGGCGAATGTGCCGGAACAACGACGAATCGAGACTGCCGTTAGCGCGATTGAAAAGTTCACCGGAAACGAGCGACTCGCGTAAAACACTAGAGACAAAATCGTTCGAGAATAAATTAGCAAAAAAAAAACGTAGCAAAGAGAAAAGCTGTTCCGATCGAGTTCGATCGAAAACTTTCCCGATTTCGATCAAAGAAGATTTTTAGAAAGAACGAACAAATATTTAAATCTATTTTAACGACGTGAAATTTGCTAAAAGAAATATAGCGAATCGAAAAACTTTCGAAAAACCATCGAACATTTCGAAAGAAAGAAGAATTTTCTGAATCGAATTTTATAACGGAATTTATCGATCGGTTTGCGAAACATTGGGGATCGTTATATTTTATGGTAATGGCGAGCAAATGCTTTACAAATCGTAAAAAAATATTGAATACAAACGACCGCCTTGGGGCAAATGCGAAGGGTGATAATAGAAGGGCTTGCCGGTTATCGATAAAAAAAAGCTTGCGATAAACTGCACGTGACCCAAATCGCAACCCCTATTTTCAACGTGCCAGATTGCTTTTTGAAAAAGATCGATACCTAACTTTGGTGCAGAATGGACAGGAGCACGAGAGTATATAGGCTGGAGGTACACATCCTGCACCCGCGACACGCATGGGAAACCGATTTTGCGGCCCATTGACCGCCCAGTCACGGTTTGAACTGTATAATGTTCTCGCTCGTATCTACGGTTTAGTGCGGTTTCGGATGGACACTTTACCTCGGACTAACTCCCGCTCTCTTTCTCGTTTCTGTATCGACCATAAGCTTTAACCACCCTATAGTTTGCTTTATCGATTTTTAACGATCTTTTTCTCTTCTCAATCTGGAAGAAAGCAAAATTGAGAAATAAATACGCCTCTGTATTTTTATCGCGATATCGCATGGTCGCTTCTGAATATTACGTCCGAGAGAAGTCACGAGGCAAGGGATGAAATATACCGGAAGTGATGATAACGTAGTGAAAATGATCTACGAGTTTGAATTTTTCATAACGACCGGCATAATTTTCAGGAAGTCGCCAGTTAATCGCGCGAGTTAATCTCGCGACGGTCGCATCGGATGCAATTTGCAATCATCCCCATAAATGTACACAGGGTACGCGTCATACTATCATTGTCAGAATAGTAGGGGTCGTGAAATCGCATTATGAACATGAGTGATAACGGCACTGGTCGAAACCGACAAGCGCAAAGCATATCGTTAGTAATTAGCGAATTAGTAACGAACGTATCCGCGCCCCAACGATTATCACTGGGCACATCAATGGTTCTCGCGTCCCATATCCATATTGTCCGACGATAATCAGCAAACGTTCATAGATTTCAATCAAACAAGAAATTTTTCCAAAAGTTCACGAACTTCATTAATTGATTTGACAATTCTTGCTTCCTGAAAATTTGCACGAAGTCAAATGAAACGAGATTTGTTCGAACCAATCTTTATTTTTTAATTAAGACCACGCCACTCGTATAATTAATAACGTCCATGGATTCGTACGAACTCGTTCACATTCTCGAAAATTCGAAAGAACAAACGTAACAAATAGATTAACCTCTGACTCTCGTACAGCTAATATTCTAGAATGGGAGTGAGTGTACATACCCGACGAGAAGAGTAAAGGGCAAGATGGCGAATGATGGTACGCGTATATGTGAGTTAAAGCAAACGCACAAATTACCAAGTTGGTCGGCGAGAGTTAATTAGTGGAGTATTTGTACAGTCCAGGAATGGCAGTGGAGGGGTAAGTAAATTACTAGTTGTGTACAACGAAACAATGGAAAGTGTGCAGGTAGAAGGAAAACACGAGGCATGCATGGCTGGCGTTCGTACCGAAACGAGTCCGTTCCCACTCCTCTTCATATTTCTCTAACTTTTCGTTGTTACGGTACACACGCTAAGATACCCATGGCCCTTTCGCTTCTTGGTTCAAAATGTTACTTCCGGAATTCGAGTAATCACGACGAAGACCCCGCTCGCTCATTCGTCGCGAGTGCAATCGCGATAATGAAACTTGGACTACGTTTCGTCCACATCTTCCTTGGCATTGTGAATCGTTCGTTCGCATTTTTCGACGCATTTCATTCTTGATAAAACTGGGCAACTCATTTTTTTCTGTTTCTTTTTTCTCTCGTAATATCCCACAAACACGAAAATCGTGAATTTCGGACGTAACGAGAATTTACCTTGCCAACGAGAAGCAAAACTTCGTGGATTTTAAACGTTATTACGACTCGCTCGAACATAGTTTGCTGCTTTAAAAGACGGAATGAATTTTTTTTTCGCGAAGAGAAATAATTCTGGAAAATATTCCAGAAACTCTCGAGTTCCGACGTCCGACCCCACCCTGATTTTTCTACTGACACGGAAAGAATAAATATAATGGTCGAATATCGAATACTTTCAAAATATTTGTTTAAAATATTTACGAAGTTATATTTCCATTTCCCATTTTTATGTGATTATTCCCATTTCAGTAGAAAAATCGACGTATAGTCAGACAGCCCTCCAGTGATCAGAAAAACTCAAATATTTTACTGCAATTTTCTTTTCTTTCCCTATTAATAAAAGAGTCGAGCACGTTCATCCATTCGTGAAAGTATATCGACAATGGCGTCGTACGTTTTGCCTCGCTTCTCGTATGATTGGCGTGGTTTAAAAAAAAAAATAAAAAAATCTGCCTCGGTGGCGCTGCCTTTGCCGCGCCTCCGGGAACGATGAGAAATAAGAGCCCGGGGAGGAGGGCGGCTGTTCTGTTATAGGTATGATAGCGTAGTGCTCGATCAAGCTGTCTTGCATTCTAATCGAACCCTATCGGCGACGCCATCGTCTCTGTAAGGCAAGGGGAAGCGAAAAGACGAACGAGAGAAAAGAGGAACGAAGTTCTTGCCCCCTCTCTTTCTCTCTCTCTCTCTCTCACTCGCATTTAACTTCTCGTTGCTCCACGTACCATTTACATACATTACAGCTTGCTCTCAAGAACCCTCGACAAGAACACGAAGAATTTTCTACCGCGTGCATCAAAGTCATCAGCAGTCAACCATTCGATCTTATTATACACCCGCGGTGAAATTTTATTATCCCGCAAGATTGAGATCGATATCGGGAGTGAACCGAGTCTGACGTTAATACCTGTCCTTCTATAAATATCCTGAGACTACGAATAAAAAAGAAAAACTCGAAAAAAAAATAAACGAGCTAAATTACTTCAGGAAAACGAAAGCTGTTAAGTCGACCAAAAGGGAAGTGCGCCTTGTCTCTATAAAGGAAAACGTTTTTGGCCAACTCGATAAAGCGAGCAACAACGAACTATGACTTTTCTCTTCCAACGTTATCAAACCAATTTTATCACGAAAGCCTTGATCTAATAACAATGAACGTTCCGTCCAAAACTTTGCCCAATGATATAATCGTAACTTTTCGATACGACTGTGATACGTGGGGATCGTGCATCAAGCCGATGAGATTACACATGACGCTTATGCATACGCGTATCATTTCGAGACCAGTGACCGAGACATGAAACACAATACCGTCGTGTGCCACCTACCAGCCTCGCTTTGTTTTCAAGTTAGCACGACGGAAAAGTTGCTTGCTCGTGAAACGTAGAAACGATAGAAATAGGAAGTGCAACTTACACGCAAGTGGGGTTTGATCGCTCCCTTTCTATATACATATTTCTCTCTTTCCCTCCTTCTCTCCCTCTCTGTCTGGGCTATTGGAATAGTCGAGTCACGATGAGTAATGGTAACGGCGCGAGAGCTGTGGCCTACCACCCACCGAGTTCTCTCTAACGGAATCGAGGTTCTGTTCTGTGGCTCTGTTATATCCTCTCTCCCTTCCTACCTCTCTGCCCCACGGCTTCCCTCGCCCCCTCTGTCTGTCGGCCTTCAACCAGCCCCTTGTTCGTCAAACTTGTTGTATTATACCAGTTACGCTCGAACGATCTCGATTCGTGTGGTCCACCGAGAATACCGGCAACCTCGCGAGACCTCGATACGGAGACAGAGGAGATAGAGAGAGAGAGAAAGAACCGAGAGGGGATGAAGAGGAGGGTGGCGGAGGGAAGTTAGAAATGAAGAGATAGTTGTTATACCGGAGAATCCTGCTAACAGCTCCTCCCGTCGTACATTTTCACGACTGCGATAACTGCCACTTTTGATCCTTTATATTCATCCCTTATTTTCAACATCGAGGGTGGATAACAAAATGTTAGCACGAAACATTTTTTTTCTGGATGAATCTACTGAACGATCTAGCTTCACGAACGTAAATATTTCAATGATTATTGGAGGGAATTGTTTGGTCATATTTTGCGGTGCTAGAATTAAATCGGACGAAGTAGGGGAAATGGAACAAAACCATATAATGGAACCAATTGTCGGGACAACCGGCTTACCTTCCCATCACAGTTTCCAATTTGTGGATTTTAATTGGATTTCCTTGGTTCGAAGCTTTGCCATAAATTCCACGTCTGCAATTCGAATACCACGTGTATTCTAGTCGCGAGACCGTGGCGTAGCGAGGTTTGTGTATCGCGTACGATCTCGCGCGGTCGCGATCGCGACCGAGAACGCGAGAGGTCGCGTTATCTAAAATCGTGACACGACTCATCTACCGGGCAACGCGGATGATTGTCGCCGCGAGTGTCACATTCATCGGTGGGAAAAGATCTCTCAATTTACATTCTCGTTTACAACGGAACGATCGAACGATGAAAATTTATTGATTTTATTCCCCAACGATTCGAAGGGTTGGAAATAAAAAAAAAATCATTTTTATTAAAAAAATAAACAATCGTTCGTCTGGAAAATTTTAGCATTCGAGAGATATTTTGTTCGAGTGGGGAAAAAAAAATTGCGGATAAAATAGCGAACGCGGTTTTTGTCTTGCGAGGGATGAAAGACCTAACTACCCTTAGATAATGAAGTCGGGTCTTACGAGACTCGACGTAAGGGGTTTTGCATAACTCGTCTAGCTACTGGAACGTAATTTTAGGTGAATACGTGTATAAGACATCTGACGTTTGAGCAATGAACCTAACCCAACTCTTCCCCTCCACGCAGGTTGTGTATTTTACGAGTACCAGTTATTCAAGGGGACCCGGGCGTTTCGCCATTGCGACGGCTGGGTTTATATTTAAAGTGATGTGAAATACCGTGACGTTTCGTTCGTACATGAGAGAGAGTGAGAGAGAGAGAGCGAGACAGGGAGAGAGATGGAAAAATGGTGGCATGTTTCACATCCACCTTGAACGAAATTGTCACGCTCGGCCTCTCCATGCATAATAATACCATCAAATCCGAAAACTCATTTTCCGTCAGATACACGACAGAAAAAGGTACCGGAGCCGCATTTTTTTTTTTCCCTCATCCTAGAAATTTTTACGATACAAAAAATTGTCGTCCTAGACCGAGAGAGTTAAGAGATTCTTCTAGGGAAAGATAAATACGATGTAGGAGGAAAAATAATTAAAAGAAAAAATAAAACGCGTTCGTTTTTATCGTCTCGTATGAAAAACTGTAATTACGGTTTTACAGACGGAGAGGGGAGGAGGGGGGGGGGAGCTTATCAGCGACAGAGGATCGAAAGCTTTTAACTTTGGCTCCCGACAAAAGTTAATATCCCACTCGAATTCCAGCGCAAACGAGTATGAATAATTTCATCGCTCCGTTTCTGTGCTCGTCTATTAAAAAAAAAAAAAAAATAACAACATACCTCGCTAAAACCACTTGCGGCTCGCGATAAATGGGAAAGGGGTTTTGTATACGTATGAAAACGAACGAGGGTAAACGATGCGTCGCTACGGTTTGAAATATTTCATGACAATGGTCGAGTAACAGCTTTTAGCTAAAAGCCAGTCGCGCAAGATCATTACGAAGATTTTACTTTAATAATCGAATATTTGTTGACGAGGGACGCTCAACCAACCCCTCCTTCGCTATGCTGAAAATTTAATGGGAAGAAAGGAACACGCCATAATCCTCCGTATTTATTAACGAGGCAATTAAACGCGAACGCTCTCCCGTCGTTATGACGATCGTTCTCGTTTACGCGATTAAATATAAATTTCATTTAATTTTCGCGCCACGTACAAAGTACAGACAACAAGAACAACAAACAAAAAATATATCGACTTTCCGACGAGATTACCTTCGCTCCTTAAATTCCCTTACGAATTCTTAAAAACGATAAATTTAAAACGAATTTCGAAACATCGCTAAAAAAAATTCGCCCGTCAAGTGACATAAGAAGTTCGATCGCGAGACGCATCTGTTTTTGATTCGAGACAGCTATAAAATCCTCTCCTGAATCGAGGGTTGCGCAACCTCGGGACGAAGGAATGAACTGTTTAAAATAAAAAAATAAAACAGCAACGGGCGGATGAAATGAGAATGCAGAGTAAAAAATGTTGGATTAATAACGATGATAGATACGTGGCTCTCGATTTAATTGCTTAGATCGCGTTTAATAACTCAATGAGGAACGCGCTGTCTCGAATGAGGAATTGAATCTAATGGCGGAAAGACCGTGGTGTCTAAGAATTCCGGCACGTGGCTATCTCGAACTTATAACTCGTATATACAAAAATATATAGATATATATATTTATTACATAGGAAGAGTATATAACAATATGTATTTATACTTTATATACGTATATACTGCAATTCCAATATAGTTCGAGAAAATCCTACCCACTTCGAAAAATAATATACGGGCTACCCTCTCAGGACTCATTGATGGGCATGAGCGATGTACATCGCGATCCTGGAAAGAAAACCCGGAAACACGTGGTTAAACGACGCGAGAAAGTAAACTCGCTCGGTCTTAATAACGAGAAATATCGTGGATAAAAGAAAACTGTGCTAGAGAGCAGAAAATATCGATTAAAACGGGGATTGAGTTGAAATAAAAATAATAAGAAATAAAAAAAAAACTGACAAGTACGTCATGTAACAGAGAACATTATAGAATGCAATTTCACGAGTGAAATAAATTCAAAAATTGTATGCACATTGTATCAAAATAGTTTTTTTTTCTACCAAATTTTGATTATTTATTTTGAACTGAAATTATAACAATCTTAATCGCGAAATGCGATATTACCAGGTGTAATATACCGAGGTAATTATCGAGCGTTTGATTGTCAAATCCCTGGGCTTTTCTCGATACAAACGTAACGTTAATAGCGAATGGAACATATGCGATTCACTGGCGTTGCGTAATAGAGAGAGAGTGAGGAAGAGAGAGAAAGGTGTTGGTTCTCCGCTATTTGGGAGTTGATTGTCCCATGTGTCTTCACTTAATTATAGTCGACGCTTGAATTGCCAATTTAATACCTCGAAAATTACGAGCCACTGGACCACACTTACTTACCTTTGGAAAATATATCTATACCAAAATTTCAGTAACCCAACATACTCGTAGGTATATCTATATATCAAATGTCCTTACCGCGTGCCCAATAATCCCATATAATTGCCAACGGTACGAGCTTTCTCAGTCGGGACTTATTAATCGTTAAATACAATTGACACTCGCGCAATTTCCAGACCGACAATTAAAGGACGCAATCAAAATTTGGGATTTCAACTCACAGAAATCAATTGAATCAAAGAACGCAAAAGAATAAAAACAATTCGGTCGTAGATGAAGCCAGGAACAAGGGTCTCGATCGCTCTTTTTCCCTCGCTGTAACAATCATGAAAAACGTTTCCTAATGTTACTTGGCTGTTTCACGAACAGAAGGGTAGTTTAGAGGGGGAAACACGATGGGGGCGGAGGAGCAATGAATAAACAAACGACGAAGAAAAGGATCACGCGTCAATTCGCACGGTTCTCTCGATTTGTTCCCACGCGTGTGTGTCTTGGAAAAGTAGCTCGTCAACCTTGTGTTTTAACCCATCGAAACACGTGTTTTTCGTCAGGAGAAAAGAAGAAAAGGTAGAAAAAAAGGTGGAGTCGGGGTGTGTAAGGTCGTTCGTGTGTGTTTCGGAGCCCGATAAAACCTCGTGGGGATTTAAAGTATACAAAGCGGACGAGTGTTTGTTGAGCCAGGACGCACACTCGGGTGCGACTGTAAGGGAGAAAACGACGAGAGTCTCGACCCAAAGTCACAATGTGGCTTTTTCCAACCCCCTTCTGGTTGTCTTGGCTATTTTCGAAGCCACCCCTGCCCATAGCGTCAATGACAAGTAAGCCAGTGTTCGCGTCGCACCATCACGGACACTCGTACGTTGTAATAACAACGATGTCTTGCCACATCGCATGCTATGACGAAAAAATATTTTTCTCCAAACGATAACCCGTAACGCTTTTTTTTCATAAAAATCCTCGTCCCCTCTACTCCCATCGGGAACCTGGGATAACTACCCCCGCTGATGTGCGAAAAAAGCTTTGAAATTTTTGTTCGACGGCGTTTTTTTTTTTCTTCACCCTCTCTCTCTCTCAAGAGAGGGAGAGTTCCTTGAAAAATGGCCCTTCACAGAAAGGTCAGCAGAATCGAGAGTGTTCGCACTCGATATATCATCGAGGTTGAGTTACGATACATCGGGTTCTTTTTTTACTTGTTTCTTTTATTATCGAAGGAAGGATGTCGAGGATCGCGATAACCCTCGCCGTGTGATCTTATCGCATCGCGGATGGGGTGCAACGCGCAAGATGTTTGCGTTTGACACGTAAGCCTTGAAAATTTCAATATCGTGAGAAAAAAGCTGGCGAGAATTTTGTTTTCCTTCGATTACAGGGAGTTTTTGCCTTGTAACGATTGTGTGTATCTTGTCGCGTTATCGGCGATGATTTTGCATTCAAGTCGTAGCGAACGATGAAATGCCAAGAGGAAATCTAATCATCCGCGAGGTAGAACGATATAATTTTGTTTACATTTATGAATATCTATATTTATATAACCAACCGCGAACGAGAGGATTGTTACGGGTCTCTGATGAGGGTGCGAGACATCTGGCGATAGAATGGACCGTGGCGTCCGTGGAATGGCAAGTGAAAGACGCGCAAAGCTACTACCGGAGTAACGCTACCAGATTCTATAACAGTCGTCGTATATATCGAAAGTGGCCACGATCTCTGCAAGAAGTGGTGGAAGGAGGGGATGAGAATCGATTCTACGTCCTTGGACCATACTCTCGGGGATTCATAAGGCATAGCGCCAGGAATCCTAAATAATTCTCGAAACGAGAACCGGACCTTTTCCCAAGAGCTGGTTACAACCCCCTACCCCTACCTGGCCCTTTCTACCCTCAACGGGAGTCCTTCAGACATCCCCGCACTATCTCATTTTCTTACACTCACGTCGAAATCGGGGATCATAGTATTGGACCGGATTGTTCAGGTTCGAGTTATATCTGGCACCGAAGGGAAGCTCCGTGCCACGTTAAAGCTACACCTCGTATCTCTTATCCAAATTGGGACAGAGGGACAGCGAGAGAGGGAAAGAGGGAGAATGAGACATTGCGTAAACGATACAAATAAGATTTGCTTCGTGGTAAAGTACACAATAAGGAAACGGGAAGAATGAAGCACGAGTAAGAGAAAAAAAACTGGCGTCGCGTGCGAGGGTGAGTTTTTTTTCGTTTCACTACAGTACCCGGTACCGAAAGCTCGTTCTCTCACCGGGACGTTGAACTATACCTTTCTCCCGTCTCTCAACCACGTTCGCGTAATACACGCTGTACCTCGCCACAACGAAAATCGCTCGGTGAAAATTGAATTCAACTTCTTTTTTCCCCTGCAGTTTTTCCAATGTAAGAACGAAAACAAGTTTTCTGTTGGGTGTCTACTTCGTCCTGTTTCCCCCTTTTCTGTTATTTCTTCATTCGTTCGTGCTTGGCTTGTACGTAAGGAAACCCTCGCGGAAGATTGACGACGAACGAAAATACAAGTCGAGACAATCAGTTACGATCGCGCAAACGTCGAGAATAAAATATTTATTACGGAAAACAGAATTTTTGTAGACCTCGATAGAAAAGAATACGACCGATTTATTTCACGGTAACGGATAGTTCCTCCTACGAGAGTTGGGAAACATTGAATTTGGAAGATGTAAAACAAACGCGAACAAAAATGTTTCATATATTATATTTTTTTATATCTACATTTTTGATTTATGAAACGTTTCTAGATTTTGTCGAGTTTGTAACTCGATGTTGCACGAATTAATCAAAAAGCCGGGAGTTCATAATTGATATTTGATTACCCGATTAATTATTCGAATTCGTTCCCGGTTTGCATTATGAGAAAGGTAAGGAGGATTACCAGCACACAGTGGTAAAACACGCGTTCCCCGTTCATTACTAATAGAGCGAGTGTCTAAGCAGCTTTGCAAGTTGGATAAATGGACCGAGGGATGCGGCATAATATTGCGAGAATAGCTGAGCGAGCATGGCGAGAGATTCCCGCCCGAATAAAAAATACTCAAAAATAATGAAAACATAAAACAGATCGAACGTTACTCGATAAATATCGTACGTTTTTATTTTCGTAATTTTTCAAACGAGAAATGGGATTTTCCCGAGGAAAGTAGCGTCTCTATTAGGCGGTTGTACCAAGAGCGTTTTCGAAAGGCGCTCGTCCTTCGTCAAGTTGCAAATCCCTCGGTACGATAAATCGTTTCGTGAACCGGCGTCCGCCCTCGACCCTCAAGATTCTACGGAACGTCAAAAGTTTCTTCGCGCGGGGGTAGGAACCGAGCTTCGGACCAATAAGCCGCCGCACTGTTTCCAAGACATCGCGACGCGTTCGACCGAACTCGCTCGAAATAGAGGGAAACGCATCGGACACGTCGAAAAGCGAAGGACAACCCTCCTGTCGTCATCGCGGATGATAAACCGCTTTGCAACCCCCCGCCCCTCCCCCCCCCCTCCTGACAAAAGCGCCTTATGCAATTTTTTTTTATTACTGCGACGAAGCTTGTCGTGCGTAGAAAAGCTCATGGCGTAAACGCCGCGAAATTTTTCAATATCGTGAGAAAACAATGAGACAGAAAGAGAAGACAATATTAAAGCTTCAATGTTTGCCAACTCGAGGTTTTATTTTTTGTCATTAAATTTCAACATTATCTTATTTTGGTCTCTCTCTCTCTCTCTCTCTCTCTCTCTCTCTCTCTCTCTCTCCTCTTCTTCTCTCTTTCTCTCTCTAAAAATAATTAGCATATTTACAGTTTACACGGCAAAGAAAATTCTCTCTGCCTCGTCAAAAGCGGCAGCACGAGACGCACGCGTATACACAGAGAATTGTGTGCATAAGGGATGCGCCCGTTGAGTTTTAACGAACAACCTGTATGCAAGAGTTCGCTCATGGTAGGCAAGGGAGAGAGAAGCTATGCAAAGCGAGAGGGTAAAATGAGAGTTGGTGAGAGAGAGAGGTATGCAGTCTTGGGGAGGAAGTAGGATCAAAAGCAACGAGAGAGAAGAAGCGATGTTAGTGGAGAGGGGATGTTATAGATAGATACGAGACTCTGTCAGAGTCGCAAGCGCACCGCCCCATTCTCCAAGAGCTTTCTCGAGCTTCTCCTTTACTCTTTCTCTATCTCTCCTACCGAGTATGTTATCCCCTCCCTATCTCTCTCTCTCTCTCTCTCTCTCTGTCAACCTCCCTTTTCTCATCCTCTATCTCTATCTCCAAGTGCTTTCTCGTTTCCCCCTATTATTCTCCCGTTGCACGCGTAATTACACAGTCACGGCTGTAAACCGCTTAAGTCCGACTTACATCGGGCTGATGTACTCGCGAATGAAATCCACCCTTGTGGCCACCGAGTAACAACGACCACCTGGGTCGTACCTAAAAGAGGGTTGGTGTTTACTCCACGACGATGGCGAACGTTTTTCGGCGATTTCTCGACGTGCACTTAGCGACCAAGGGATGAAAGCGAGATTCGTGAAAAATGTGTTCTATGTATCAACGTTAGTTTCGCATAAAAGAGAGAAAGTGAGAGGAATATTTTTCGTGAATGGGGAGGCTTCATTATTTTCGAATCTACAACACTCGCGCCCTCGCGGCCCACCCATCCCAGCGCGTTTTTTTTTTATCCATTAAAACGCACTCACGTTCAATACACGAAATAGAAACGATTCGGGGAAAGAGCCATGTCGAAAAGTTTTTCTATGGCAAGATATCGAAATAATAATATTTATTCTGAGTAATGAAAAAAGTTGTGAGTAGCGATTTATCATTCGTAATGGGATTGGCTTTTATGGAATTATGGATAAGAGTCAAGGTGTGCAGTTGGGTGCGAAGGTACCATGGTCGATGCATGGAAATGCAAACACGTGCGTAATGTAAAAACCACCACGGCCATGGACGGAATCGACCATGTCTTCGGGGCCGAGCAAAATTGATTGACATTTTTTTTTGTTAACGAATTCCTATATCATGGAATTTTGTCCATCGAGGAATCTTTCCGGGCAAAAAATTAATCTGGCTGGCTAATTTTAGCCAAAGGTTTTTAAAATAATAATACGAGTGAACGTAATTCAGTCGAGCGATTGTGCCAACAAATTTTTGAGAATCCAGAAAAACGTGAAATAAGTTGAATTTTTTGTCGAATTTTCATATTTCCGCCGTGATTAATACAAGTTCGATACTCGGAGGAACTAAAACCCAAAATAACGAATTTTATGACAACACGTTGTAAACAAGAAGTAAATTTCGTACCTGAGGTATACAGTTTCAAAAATATCGTGAAAGTATCAACAAAAGATGAAAAACTTGAAAATCGTTACTATTTTATTCGAACCGAAATGCAACACAAAAAAACGATCGCAACATTGTTGTACCCCGATGTCTGCCATCCCGCAACGTACTCGTACATACGTGTATTGTCATATTGTGCAGTGCGTGTAACATGGCCAAAAGTGGCGTCGCTGAAGTTTCACATTGCCGGATACAGTTCCTTTTTTTTTATCGCTCGTCCTCCCGATCCCATTCGTGCGGTACGTGCGCGTATAAATGGCCCGGGCATCCCAGCGTGACGTGCACCTCGTCACAGATGAAAATATGAGGGCGCGCAGGATAACGTATCATGCCACTTCCTTCATTCGGATCGTTAACAGCTTATCGCTAAAAAAAAGTGCAGCTCGGGCGACCACGAAATAAAA
>JAPYZT010002388.1:570-17832 GCA_030522965.1 Tryphoninae sp. A BG-2022a
ATCAATTAAAACAAAAAATGTAATCGATGTAATTCGAGGAAAAGTGGAAACGCGACTTATTATTATATTTTATAAACCCTCGCATAAAATTACCTATCGTCAAATTGATTATTCATCATTTTATCAATTAAAACAAAAAATGTAATCGATGTAATTTGAGGAAAAGTGGAAACGCGACTTATTATTATATTTTATAAACCCTCGCATAAAATTACCTATCGCCAAATTGATTATTCATCATTTTATCAATTACAACAAAAAATGTAATTGATGTAATTCAAGGAAAAGTGGAAAAGCGACGAATTTAAAAATCATCGAGCAGACACCTCGCGTTTTTTGCAACATTCGTATTTCCCCGCGTAATAAATTCGACATCGTGTAACGCATATTATTCTCGTTTCCGAAACACGAGTCTGTCAGGCCGCGTGTGCGCCCGAGACTCCCAACTGTCCAACAGCTGTTTCGCTACCGCTATGCAGGCAAGCCAGGAGATTTTCCTCGACGTCGTTGAGAGAGTTAAACGAAGAGGAAACGAATAGAGAACGCGTGTTGGTGTTGTATCTCGTACAACGAGAGATCTCGTTTCTCCGTTCGTCGTTATACGTTTTGTACCGCGGCGGAGTTTCGACCGCGACGATCCGGGACAGATGGGCCCTCGAATGAGAGAACGCGTGGTTATAGCTTCTTCAAATTACACCCATTAAAATATAATTCCCGGTGCGGTATGGTGAATAGTTGACACGAGTATTTTGCGAGACAGTATTTTTTCACTCCCCTTTCTCTTTCTTTCTCGATTCACCTTTTTTATTTAATCGCTCGGTCGTTTCGTTGGACCAATCCGTAGAAATCTCCAAAGAAACCTTTTATTATTCTCGCTCTACATAACAAACTTTCCTCACTCGAGCCTCGAAGAAAGCGAAATATTTTGTTGAATCATCGTACTCATCTATACTTCTCGCTGATCGCGGTTCATTTTAATTACAATAATTTCCGCCAATCGACGCGTCGACTTCGATCTTGTATAATGCTTAACAACGCTTCGAATGATTTTATCTCCTCCAAGATACAAACAAAATGCAACCATTTATTTTTTAATTGTAATATTTATTTACATAAATATATTTCACGAAGATTTTGTCAAAGAGTAAAGATGTCTAAAATCGATCGAGCTACGAGGATCATGCGGCGGGTTTTTCTTTTAACGAACTCAGATTCGAAAAACTTGATGTATAAGAAGATGACGATTGTTTCGTGTTGTTTTGTCAATCGACGCGTCGACTTCGATCTTGTATAATGCTTAACAATACTTCGAATGATTTTATCTCCTCCAAGATACAAACAAAATGCAACCATTTATTTTTTAATTGTAATATTTACCTACATAAATATAATTCACGAAGATTTTGTCAAAGAGTAAAGATGTCTAAAACCGATCGAGCTACGAGGATCATGCGGCGTGTTTTTCGTTTAACGAACTCAGATTCGACAAACTCGATGTATAAGAAGATGACGATTGTTTCGTGTTGTTTTGTCCATTTGAACCCTCGAGTGGAAAAGTGAATTTGCCCTCGGGCTTCTTGTTATAAATATGACTGGTACCGAGGTGGCTGGGTCAGCGCCTCGATGGACTGTTAGTTCGTGGAAGGTGGGAGTACTCGCGACCCCAGGATCCTCGCTGGTCTCTCTCGATGGACCACGAGAGGTCACGTCAAACGTAAAAGAATTCCTGTCGATACCGAGATAGAATAATCGATGTTCCCACGTAGCGGAATTCTCCTGTCGCTCCTTTGTGCTATATACACGTAACTTCCTATACATACATAGAGAGATGCACACACAAGTACACATAAATATATATCTATATAAACGAAGTAAGTCCCTAACACCGTTGGCAGTACACAGGTGATGCGCATTGAACGCCGACGTTATTATGCGAGAGCTTCTCCGCGTGTCATATGTGCCAGCCTTGGGCACACGAGATGCGAAATACTCTCGCCCGTTTCAGTAATATTTCAAAGAGTCGATGTATTCGAGCGATGCCGGGGGAAAATTTACAGCAAGTTTTTCTGCGCATGCTCAATTTAACGAGCCACGTAGGAGACAAGGGTCACGTAACATAGCCAAGAACGTTGTGGGGATCTCGTCGCGATGTAAGCACAAAAAAGATAGTGATAATAATGATAAAATAAAGAAATAATAAAACAGATGAGAAGAAAAAAGAAAAATTTACGACACGTGACACTACTCGATATGTTACGTCGTAGTGTGCGGTACGAATGAGCGAGTGAATAAAAGAATAGGAAAAGGATCGAGAATGGTTATAAAGAAGAGAAAAAAAAGAACAACGATAAAAGACAAATAGAAAAATCAATGACGACACGTGACGCCCCTTGATCGTTGCTACACGCGGACATTTCTCGTCTTGCGCCATGCACACCGCGAGAGAGGCGATTCGTGTTTTACTCGTGTATACGGGGTACGGTGTACGCCGAACAGAGAATATCTCTCGGTCTCGGTGAGTGTGTCTCGATTAAGCCGTCGTCCTCACCTGAAAAGTCGACACGCCCACGACTTCGCGAGAGTAACAAAGCAAGGCGCAAGGCCCTTACTCCGCGTATGATATACGTAACACTTTTCTCGGTTAACGAAAAAGAAATAGGAACGAAGGTTGCGAAATGCTTCCTTTCCCATACTCTTGGTGTGTGTTTTTTTTTTTTTTTTTTTTTTTTTTTTTTTTTACGATTGTCTATCAATGTATGTAATCAACTTTTTGAAGGCTTTGTTCTGAAATTTTCGATTCGGTGTCGATCGTTCGATAATGACTCTCTTATTGTTAGTTTTTATAATGGGATATCAAATTGGCTTTTCTATCACGGTCTGTTTACTAACAGAGTAATAAGAAAAATAAAGGTAATGAGAAAAAGTTAATAAAATTTATTATTTATATAATAAATTTTATCTTTTTAAATTTTAATAAAATTTATTATTTATATAATAAATTTTATTAACTTATTAACTTTTTCTCATTACTTTTATTTTTCTTATTACTCGTTTAGTAAACAGACCGTGATAATAACAAATAATAATATTTGTTATTATTATTGTTACAATCCGTTTACTAAAAGAGTAATGAGCAAGATAAAAGTAATGAGAAAAATCAAACAAAATTTATAATTTATTTTCTGTTATTATTATTATTGTCGTTGTTGTTAATATTATTATTACACTTAAAATCATAGAACGTATGCAAAAACATATTAATCACTTAATTAATGATTAAAGTTATTATTATTTCTTGTGAAATCGTGTGAATTATGGGAAAACGCACAATTTTGAAAAAAAATCTTGATTTGTGACGAATTTCTGTGTGAACGAGACTTGAGTACGCGTAGGCGATTATGCGAGGCTGAGAATTGTATAGATATATACATACCTACATATGTGTAACACAGAAAGAGCGACAGAGAGAGAGAGAGTTGTGTCATCGAACGCAGGCACGCAAGCCACCCTTTCCTTTCGTCTTTGCATGTCTCTCACTCACTCACTCTCTCTCTCTCTCTCTCTCTCTCTCTTTCTTGTACCGTTACGTTAGATTTTCCTCGGCTATATATCGCCTTGAGATAGTGCATAAGCGTGTAGTTCGAAAGCCCATACGAAGGTTTTCTATACACATCATCGCAAGGAGTGATATACACGACAACTTTGCTGCCTGTGAGATCTCACTCTTTCTCTCTCTCTTCCCCTCTCTTTCTCAGCTCGCTTTTAACGTTCACGACACAAATCTCTTTATAGCCTCTAAGCACTGTGCGGAACGTAGTCGCGTGCCAGGCTCTCGCGAACTCGTGCCCGCTGCGAGCGTGGCAAGGAAAAAAGGCGCGAAACCTTTTTCTATTCAAATAAAAAACAAATACGTAACGGTTAAACATGAAAAAAAGAAGATAAATTGGAATTAATTCAGCATATGAATATTGCTGAAAATTATTAAGTTGAATTTTCGAATTCGTATGAAGGGGATCTTGCGAGACGTTGCCAAAAGTCCGATTGCTCAAGCCTGATCGCACCTGTTACAGTCGCAGATATTCTCGTTCGGGGCCAATTTTCGAGACGTGGGATTAGGCAAATTGGCATGGTGTCGTGTTGTTGTTATCCTATTTCTAAATATATATATAGGTATAGTTCGGTATATTATTTATAATATATTTATATTGGAACGATCGCTGGCGCCTCAATTTCCATCGTACGCGACTGTCGTCTCTCTCACGTGTTCAGTGTTACATAACAATGCTCGCGAATTATTTCTCGAAGACAAGAGAGACCCAGGCACGTATACAGGCCCAAGGGAGAGACAGCCAAAGAGGGAGGGGGGGGGGGGTTACTTTACTATCACGCGTGTCGAGGTTGGACACCTCTCCTAGAAGAAACTCTCTCTCTCTCTCTCTCTCGCTCTGTCTCAATCTTTCACTAGAAACACTCGACGACGTGTTGCATGCGCAACGTGTTTCGTTCGCGTGGCATGGACAGAGATCTCTTGCGGGCGTCCGGTCGTTTCACCCGAAGACAATAAACTGTGGGAAGTATAAAAAGATAGAACCCGAATGATTGAGAATGAGCAAGAGAGAGAGAGAGAGAGAGGGTGGGGGGTGGGGGAAAGGATGGGGAAATAAGAGAGGAGAATTTTCGTTCTCTCTCTTAGCCTCGTCGGCTCTCCCGGTCTCGATCACCCTCTCTCCTTCTTACGGATCTCACACCATGAGGTATGAAACGCCTAACCGCCTTTATCATTGATTTATCGGCACGATAAGTCCATTATTATCGATCACGTTTCGCATACGGTCTCTCGAGCGCCTCTCCTCTTTGCGATCGATTCTCTTCTATAACCGCGCGCCTCTCGCTTCTCGTGTGCCACACCAATGGGGTCTCTCTTCCCCTCGATATATTCCCGATCGACACGTTGCCCATGTGTCCGCCACGTTCGATGGCTCGCTTTTGTTGCACTCTTGGGCGATTCTCTCACGTAGTACTTGATATTATAATAATAACAATAATAAGCATAGTAATAACAACGTAACAATAATCTTATCTACAAGATTTTATTTATTCCTAATATCTGTCATCTCGAGATTTATTGTTAACGAGTTCAAGAAAATGTCACCATTTATTCATAAAATAAATGATTTGATTTTTTAGTAATAACGTGGCAATAACGATGTGATAATAATGTTGTTGATAAGATTTTATTTATTCCTAATATCTGTCGTCTCGAGATTTATTATTAACAATTTCAAAAAAATGTCACTATTTATTCATAAAATACACGATTTGATGTTTTAGTAATAACACCATAATAACGACGTAACAATAATCTTATCTATAAGATTTTATTTATTCCTAATATCTGTCATCCCGAGATTTATTGTTAACGATTTCAAGAAAATGTCACCATTTATTCATAAAATACATGATTTGATTTTTTAGTAATAATATCGTAATAACGACGTAACAATAATCTTATCGATAAGATTTTGTTTATTCTTAATATCTTTCATCTCGAGATTTATTGTTAACGATTTCAAGAAAATATCACCATTCATTTATAAAATACATGATTTGTTTTTTTTAATAATAGCGTGGCAATAAAGACGTAACAATAATGTTGTTGATAAGATTTTATTTATTCCTAATATCTGTCGTCTCGAGATTTATTATTAACAATTTCGAGAAAATGTCACCATTTATTTATAATATACATGATTTTTTTTAGTAATAACGTGGCAATAAGGACGTAACAATAATGTTGTTGATGAGATTTTGTTTATTCCTGATATTTGTCGTCTCCAGATTTATTGTTAACGATTTCAAGAAAATGTCACCATTTATTCATAAAATACATGATTTGTTTTTTTAGTAATAACATCGTAATAACGACGTAACAATAATCTTATCTATACGATTTTATTTATTCCCAATATCTGTCATCTTGAGATTTATTGTTAACGATTTCAAGAAAATGTCACCATTTATTCATAAAATACATGATTTGATTTTTTTAGTAATAACGTGGCAATAACGACATAACAATAATGTTGTTGATAAGATTTTATTTATTCCTAATATCTATCATCTCGAGATTTATTATTAACGATTTCAACAAAATATCACCCTTTGTTCATAAAAATACAAAATTTGTTGTTTTTTTTTTTCAATAAATTCAATCGCATTCTCACGAGTTGAAATGTTTATTTAAACAGGTTGAGTCATTATTGACAATTTTAATAACGTTTGATTGAAAATATCTTAATAAGATTTTACGAAACACATCATTTACTTGTATACCTATATACTTATATTTATATATTTATACAAGGTGTTAGGTAACTATCTACACACAGAAAATATCTAGGTAGTTAACGTCATTACAAGCAAAACATTTTTTTTATATTGTCCTATGATGAAAATTGGCCAAGCGTGAGCGTATTGAGACAGGTACGAGTACGAAAGGGAAGTGAGCGTCAACGATAGCCTACGCGATCGTCGATTGCTGAAGCCACAGCTGATCATCCGTGCGCGTGAGAGCGAAACGCTGGGAATCGTTCGTTCGCGAGCTCTTTCTCTATCAAAATACCTCCTCTTCTTCGAATAAGTTTCAATTGCACGATAACGATGTGATCGAAATATTATCCAAGTATTCGCACGCATTTACATTCGACGAGGGAAAAAAATCGCTACGAATGCTTTGCGTTTATCATCGTCCTTGAATTTTTGCTCCATTTGCAAAATATTCAAAAAATCTTTAAAAAAAAAATTCAGTCGCACAATTTCTTCTTGGCATAAATATTTCGTGCACAAAGCGAGTCGAAAATATGTTTTTTCTTCTCGAACTAAAAAAAAAATTAAATTAAATCAAATATGAAAATCCTGTACGTACACGCATAGTCTGTTACACCACGATATGTAATTATGTGAAAATTCCCGACGTAACACAGCATGAAGCCAGCGAATAAACATTTACGATGTGACATTATAACTTTGGCACGCGGTCGAATTGAACCTTAATTACAAGTGCGTTTCATGAATATACGCACCGTGCATTCCATGCTTATCCCTTTCTTTCGCGTGCGTTGGCAGCATTTTGCGCTTATTTGATCAAAGCAATGCGAGCAGCAGGAGCAAGGACCGTCTCGACGGTCGGTATTTCTCATTAAAAGAGCTGGAGCTCTTTCGCGAGTGCACCTCGGCCACCGTGTGGCTGCTGTCGTTGCGCGTTGCATCGATCTGGAGCGGGAGGCGGTATGTCTCCGGGGCTCCTCTCGTAATTCCTCACTGGTAAACTTTCCTTCCTTGTTCCGCGATAAATAATTCCTTCGGATTGCCGCGCGCGCACGCCTCTTGCTCGATATCGTTACATTGCGCATATATAGCTAAATATATGTATATAAACATATACACACATATTGCGGTCAATTTATTTGTACACACACACACACACACACATATATATATATATATATATATATATATACGTGTGCATGTATGCGTCGACCGTAGGCGCGAGTACCCATGCATGTTGAAAATTGTACCTGTATGCACCGCGTGCATTGCATACCGCCCGCTCTCTCTATTGGACACACTTCCACGCGATGTGATCGGATTATGGCCCGTGGACACGCTTAAACGATCAGCAAATTTATCTACATACATGTGCATAAAGGTACAGCCACGTGTTTCACCCCTCATGAAACATACGTTTTACTTACAGTTTACCCTTGGTACGAACAGACACACACACATATACATACATATATATATATATATATATATATATATATATATATATATATATAAAGGATTATACTTCATCCTCATGCATTGCTTTTGCTTTTGCGGGTAAGTTTCGGCCGATTGCGAGTAAAATGATTTTTAATTAATGAATGAAATTAATGTAAGAGAAGTTGAAAGTGGAATTTCTATCGTGTTTTTAAGTATGAATATTTTTTTTTTCACTATGACTAATTGAAAATAAAATTGTACTATTATGTCGACTTATATTGACACGACTTGTGACTCGTGGTAAACGTTTTATCGTCATTTTTCGATCTATCTCGAACAATGCGCGATCCATAAAGGCTACGATATCAGCATTATGGAATTTGTCGTTATCATCGTGTAACGATCTTGTATACAATTATAGTCTCGTTACCGGTCGTTTTTTGCCCTCCAGGATTTTTAACGATTGTAACAAATGTTCCTCAGATATTTGTTACATTATACTCGATGATTTTCCTTTAGGTAAGTCACAGTTCGAAGTCACGCTACCTTTATAAATATCTTGCTTTTCTTGCCTACTCTGCCGTATCGCTGCAACGGATGAGATATTAACGAACCAAGGATGTTGCATATATACAGGGTGAATTTTTATAAGGTATAACTGGCTTTATTCTAAGGTAGATGGGATCACTACAAACAAAATTTGCAAATATACATTAGGGATATTTTGAATAATTTACGAGATATAAATTTTTTAAGTTGGTCCAATGAGAGCGCACCGAGAAGCGTTGGCGCCGCCCACTCCCCGCCATAGCAGCCAATGCCCGAGGAAGAAAAATGATTCCGTAATAATATAATAAATAAAATTGATCGCTGCGAATTTTGCAATCCCAAATGTAACGTCCTACACTGTGCAATCTCTGCGGCTAGGGCGGGAGGGGGCGGATCCAACGCTTCTCGGCGCGCTCTCATTGGACCAACTTTAAAATTGTATATCTCGTAAACTATTAAAAATATTCCTAATGTATATTTGCAACTTTTGTTTGTAATGAACCCATCTACCTTAGAATAAAGCTTGTTACATGTTATGAAATTCATCCGTACATGCGGAGAGAGAGAGAGAAAGAGAGAGAGAGAGAGAGAGGGAGAGAGAGACAGAGAGAGAGAGAGAGAGAGAAGGAGATAATGAATACAGGGGGCTGCAAAACAATCGACGCGCGTCGCTAATATGCGTAATTGGCGGTCTTTAAAAGTGTGTGTATATATATAGGTGGTGCTAGGGCCGACCGGTTGGTCTTTCTCGACTTATTCGTCGACACGCGATCTTTACGAGTTCTCGGAGTGCCCCGAGCCGGCTCGGCCTACCACGTCGAAAAATTTTTAACGTCCGTTTCTTCTCCCCTCCTCCTCATCCTCCTCCTCCAAACTCTTACCGGACCTTAAGATTCTCCCAAGGGCTTTTCGAAGACCCTTCTCTCGCCCCTTTACTACACTCATCGATCGAACGTGCGAACTCGGCGATGTTTTCGGTTTTTCTTTCTTTCTTTCCTTCACCGTTTTTAATTATTTTTCTCCGATATTAAAATTTTTTTAATTCCGATACTTTGTTGTAAAACAACGTCACAACTCAAGTCGCACGATGGGAAAAACCTTGATTGGTAAAAGGACTGAAACGTCCGTGAAACTTTTAGGTGTCTTGCTCGATAATTCGATAACAAGCGTAATTACGGACCGGTTAATGTCTCACTGCGACCAATCTACTCGCGCGAACAGGTTTGTTTGAACAACCCTCTCTCGCTCGAGAAGATCCAACATTCGTGCTGTTTTCTTTCCTTTCCGTTCCTTTCTTTTTTACATCTAACGCGAGACGAGAACGATCTTCTCTCACACGCTCGAACGAGACTCGAGTTTTCAGATTTTCCCGTACACGCGGATCGTCGACGACGAGCGACTAAAATTTTGTAACGATAATTTCATATTCGCTTAATTAATTCATAAAACAAGCACGACGAAATTAGTGATTTTGATTTATTCCATTATTTTATAAACGATATGGAAGTAAATTTGGCATCGTTATTATTCGCCGATAAATAATTTATCGATAAAAATAATCGTCGATAATTTAAATTCAAGTGGGGCCTAAATTTAATTCAACGTTTATTTTATCGAAAAGGCTTATCGCTCCCTAACCCTTAAATATCGTTCAACAGTTCTCGAGCCTTTCGCGGATACTGCGTCGAAATTTCTCCGGACAATACTACGAGCCAGTTGTTATACACGTACACATTATCATCGCATGTTCGTTCGCCTATACAAAATCCATTGAATTCTTTCATTCCTCTTGCACTGTAAACTCATAATACTCGTAAAGAGTTGGCAGCCAATATAAGAATCGTTTGGGCAATGGAATGCCGAGAGTTTTAATGCACCGAGTGCACGGTTATTCCGTACGACGTCAATTCTGGTCGACTATAGCGGAATATATAACGTCGGAAGGCTTAAGCCAAGAGACGCATGAATAGCATTATATATATGGGACGTTCCATCTCGACTCCATCAACCATCTGATCCTGATTCTCGAATTTCATACGTTTCTTTTCTGCGATTACATTACTGTCACAAAGTAGCTACAAATTGTTCTCACATTATTCTCCACTAAATCTGTTTTTCATTTCTTCAAGAAGACTTCTCTCGTGGAGAAAAGAACAATTCTCTCGTATTGGACCACGGTTTAAATTTCTAAGCATACTTTCAGATTGATTAATATTTATTTAAACAAAAAAAAATGAATTTATTTTGTGAAAAAACAAATATTGAAAATAAAGGCTGATACAATTTATTTTTAAATTTTCGGTGTCTTTTGTTCATAGAAGATAATTTCGAGACAAATCTAGGAGAATCGCGATCACACTGTGATGGAGTTGGCATTGAAGGTCCCATATACACATGCCTACTGAACGATCTCCGAGCATTTCAGTTCTCAATGCAGAAGTCGCAGACACACACACATACTCACCCACACACATATATATATATATACACATAATCGGTCGCGCAGTATTATATCGATGTTGACTAAATGGGCCTGGGTCTCTCCCGCTTTTATACACCGTGTAGCGTTGAGGCGCGCACGGAGAGTTCGGAACGGTCAATTTGTGGCACGATTTGCACGCTCGCCGAGTTACGAAATGTTGGCGCTCACGTTGTGTGCGCGCGCCCCCTTAGCGTACGTAACGAGAGACAGAGAGAATCCGCGAGTGAACGAGAGAGGGCGGAAGGGAAAATAAAAATCTGGACAGTACAGCAACGGTGGGAAAAGAAACGAATAAAAAAAATTATATATGTATATGTGTGTGTGTGTGTGTGTGTGTGTGTGTGTATATAGATGAGATCAAGACGGCATTATCACGCGGTGAGGTGGGCATGAACCCGTTTCGGTCGTAAATCATCGAAACTCCCCTCCCCCCACTTCTTCATCCTCGTAATCATTGGTAGCTTATTTCGCAACCGAAAGGAGAATTATTGTTCTTACGAGATCAAAATCCCGCTCTTCGCGCTCGGCAGCAAAAGTGAGGCGATCTCTACGGTACACGCGATAGCTCGCGATCTCCCGTTGCTTTATCAATGAAAGCGATCTCGAACGATTGCCAATTGATGCTTCGGTTTATTGTTCATAAATTTACGAGCGCGTATAATTAGTCAAGCTAAGTGCGAACGTAATGAGCGTCGTTAGTTTGCGTTTATACAATTTAAGTAAACGATTATGTTGTAATATTTTTTATTTTTGCGGTATACTTGACATAAATAAAAATCGAGTGATGGTCGCGCGGACAGGTTCACCGGGAGAACTTACGAAATTAAATTCACCAATTTGTCGCACGCGCGCCATGTATTGATAATAATGAAGCTTATTCGCACACACACACACACACACACGTTCAACGTGCACGGTTATAACATAAACGGATATTTTTCGCACGAAGACAATTTAGATATTCACTTAACTAATTCGAGACCACGGTAGGGCTCGCATACAATAAATAATACGATATTATGTGCACATACAAAGCATTGAGAATACAAGAAATTATTGTTATATATATATATATAATAATAATTTCTTGTTTTCTGTGCCATTTTTGGGCAACTTTTTTTTTCTTCCCACTAACAGGCTTTAAACTTATAAAAAGGTACAACAAGAAGCCTGTATAAATTTTAGCTTGAAATATTAATATTTAGAAGTCGCTTAAACACATGTCTATTTCCCACTTAAATAACGAAGGGAAACAAAATTCTATCGGAATTTTATAACACGGTCATGGCATATTCCACAAACAAACTGCCGGCAGATTATTATGCAGAATTGAATGCTCTACAAAAAAGCCCTCTTATACTTTTTGCTGTAATGTTAACAAAATACGATGAATGTTCATACACTTTATCTTTGAACTCGAATATCCCTTGAATGGCTAAGTTTATCAAAAAAGTCCCATTCTGCCCAAGGTTCCCACAAGCGTTGAAGTCACCCACTCCCCGCCTAAATTAAGAGCAGCCAATGCCTGAGAACAAAAAATGACTGCGTACCAATACAATCAATAAAATTGACTGCTCTGAATTTTGCAAACACAAATGTAACGCCCTAATCTATGCTATATCTACGGCTAGGGTGGGGGTGGGCGGCTTCAACGCTTCTCGACGCGCTCTGATTGGTCCGATTAAAACCATTTATATCTCGTAAATTATTAATAATATCCCTAATGTTTATTTGCAACTTTTATTCGTAATGAGCCCATCCACCTTGAAATACCGGCTGGCACCCCTTACGCAATTCACCCTGTATATATATATATATATATATATATATATATATATATATATATATTAGAGACGACAGAGCATAGTGACCTCGCTATTATCTCGGTCGCGATCAACTGCCTCGAGTTAATCGGTAGGAGTTTTCTCCTATAGGCGCGAGACGCGGAGAAACGCAGAAGGTGATCGGTCAACGCCGATTATAATTTCGGTGATCGCTGCTCAAGCGCCGGTGAAACCCTTACAATGTTAAGTAGCAGTAACGTAATGAAAAAGAAATTATGGCAACTCGTAAAACACGTTGCGTACAATTAAATATTGTTTTTAACGATGAATCTGATAACTAGTTGTCATAAACAATTAGCGTTTTATAAACGGCAGTAATCACTGTTAACTGTTTTTTTCGGAGCTTAAATAAAAACAGCACTTAATCGAATTATAAAACAATGTAATTAACCTTTAATTCAAGACATCGCGTTATTATTTATTCGCGTATCGAAATAATTGATCGTCCACAAATGTTAAAGTTAATAAAATAATGATGAAAATTGATTGAATTATTTTTGATTGGATTGATATTTCTTCCACCATATTAATGTCGATCTTACATAGTGAAATCATGTTCCCTGTCTGTGTGATAGTGGAGACGAGCAAATTCGTGAATACGGAAGAAAGAAAGCGAATGAAAGGGAAATGATGAGAGCGATGATACAAGAAAAGCGAAAGTTTAATATTTAGCCGAGACAAACGATCGCAAGTTTTACTTACCAATTGCCGCTCGCTTCTCAATAGAGGATACCATACCGACTTGAGACTTCCTAATTACGTTATATTTTAATGAGCGTGATAGAAATTTGTTACGCTCTCGCGCATCCATGATTTCATTAATCGATCGACGCGATGTTCCTTCTTGTATACGTTTGTATGTATTCGTATGGTTTAATGCCGCCTGTATTTATGTACCGACGAGCCTATGTAACGTCAGATTAGGCTCGTTAGAAACCGCGAATCGACGATGCGTGCTGTACGACTATTAACGCGGTAGAAGTACATCAACGATCGTGCATTTTACACACGTTTCTCGTCTTCTGCGTCCTCGAGAAACAGGTGTTCTTTAATCGATGATCGATAAATCCTCGATTTCATATATATATATATATATATATATATATATTGTTGAGGATTGTCCATACGAGGAAATGAACCGAGAAAGTTTTTAATTAACGAATTACGATGTCTATCAATAATAAACGCCATTAAAAAGTCATTGCTAAAATCTCCGAGAAGCACATATCCCGTCCGATATTCGCACAGTGAGATTTCTCGATAAACGGATATTCGTCGTCGTTGAAAATTTATTCGCGCTCGAAGGAACAATGGGGAAATATACACGCGGGAGTAACGCTCGACCGAGAGCTCGCCGAATCGTTGTCGTTAAATATAATTCTCGGTAAAGTGTGCCGGCAACACTCGTCGAGTTTATTAGTCGTTTCGAGAACATGAAATTGCGCGTTGTAGCACTCTTGGATATCCGTTCTCGATACTCGACGCATTATAATAAAAAAAAAAGAAACAAAAACAAAAAACAAAAAAGTAAACTTATTATCCGTGGAATTGTCATATTTGTTTACCATTTATTTCGACGTCAACTCGATTCTCTAGGATGACACGTAACATGGAAATTAACAAGATAGTATTCGACGATGATTTTTAATGCAATTTTTGTTTCTCTTATCAAATCGATATTTGAATATTTTAATGCATTTTGTTCATTTTCGTGTTTTCCCACGTATCTATACGTCGTTTTTCTCAAGCTCGGGTCTTATCCAGTCTTCGAATACATCCCGACGTGCTCTCCACGTGCCGGATTAACGCGCACACAACGTTTACCATTTATCTCGACGTCAACTCGATTCTTTAGGATGACACGTAACATCGAAATTAACAAGATAATATTCGACGATGATTTTTAATGCAGTTTTTGTTTCTCTTATCAAATCGATATTTGAATATTGTAATGCATTTTGTTCATTTTCGTGTTTTCCCACGTATCTATACGTCGTTTTTCTCAAGCTCGGGTCTTATCCAGTCTTCGAATACATCCCGAGGCGCTCTCCACGTGCCGGATTAACGCGCGCACAACGAATATATATGTATAAACGCGAATAAAAGAAGATCCATCGGTTTTACGATCGGCTCTAAAAAGCACATAGCTTCACTCGCGAATGCACTTGGGATGCAGGGAAAAGAATATGCGTCTCGGGGGTCGAGAAGAGAGCCGCGCGATGCGTACACGTGCGGCCCGATCGAAGGACCGCGCGAGAGCTCTCCCACAGTCGTACGAGCGCGCGAGCGTGCGCGCTCTCACCTTTATGGGGTAGTTACCCGGGAGACTTTTACGATATCTAAATTTAGCGATTCGGCGTACCAAACCACCCGCGCTTGTATCCAACCGACGACGACGACGACGACGACGACGATGACGACGACGACGACGACGACGACGAAATTTACATTCCTACTTTATTCTTCGCCTCTAACGAAATCTCATCCGCGCATTTTGAGTGTTATGTTTGCTCGAGGAGAGGAGAAGGAAAAAAAAATACTTAGCGTATCGCGATGACGCTCTTTCCCGCGCGGTCGTCGTGCTTTTAACCCTTTCAAGACGAGTATCGCCATTAGGCCAATATGCAAACTTTTATGCACCTTCGAGATTCGTATCGTAAAAATTCATAAGCGTCTCTAAGTCGCAAATTTCTATTTTATTGAACGGATCGTCGGTATCCATTTCGTGCAATAAAAACAAATAATCGCGATACAAAGAAGACACGATGTTTAAGCTCTCTGTCGAAAAAAAATGTTCGTGCTTTCCGATAAAAGAATCGAATAAAAACGAAAATTTGCCGGGAAGTTCCAAAATACATTTTTACTTTTGCTTCTTATTTTAGGTTGATCGCTTATAAAAATATTTCACAGGATTGTTCTTAAACATTTGGAAATTTAATTATAAACATTTCGAACATCATAATGAAACAAAGATCGATACAAATCATAGTAATCCAGTTTATTAAGTTTTCACATTGCGACACTCGAGCTAATTCAATATCCCACTTGTTATTATTTTAATATTTAAATTTAAGATGTTTGTTCCAGTCTCGCTACATTTCTCCCCCAAACATTGGATCGTTCCATTTTTTCTTTTTCAGTTTTCTGGCATTCCCGATTACAAAACCTTTTTGTTCTCACGTTGCGCAGTCTCTTTTACCGCATGGTTCAACTTTGAGATGAGATGAAGAGAGAGAGAGAGAGAAAGAGAGAGAGAGAGAGACTTTACTGCCCACCCCGCGTTGTTATTTATTCCACAATTTATACCCCGTCACGGCTCATTTATAAGGCACATCAGAATGCGTTATAGAGCCTCTATCCTATATATACCTACTTGTATTTCCCCCACCTCTCGCTCCAAGCTTCTCGCATTTTTCTTTTTTTCGATTAATCCTGACGATGCTTCGGTAACGCATCGATTAGGTAGCTGTTTAGACCGACGATTCAGTAGCCTGGATTACTCGCTTAATGGAGATACTCGTTTGAATATCACTCTCGTCTCTCCTTCGCGCATTTACGAATACATAAAATATACGTTTAACGTACGAAACGTACCTGTATTCGTGCCAACTGACAAAAAAAACATGATCAATTTATATCGTATAAATTGCGCGCGATTAAATTTTCAAATGACATAAATCAGCTTTTACCCGTCGGGGACGACTTTTTCTCGGTTCAAATAGTTCAAATAATGGGCAATGAAACATGCGCTTTGCGAAACAATAATTATCAATCGGTTCTCGATAAACTTCGTTCAATGGGCAATCGATCGAACGATGTCAAAGTGTATCGACGAATGATTAATGTCGTGTCATACCTTTTTTTTATTTCTTTCTTTTTGTTTTCTTTTTCTTTTTTTCTCTCATCGATATATATATATATATATATATATATGTACATACATAAATATATCATATATAGTAATACGAATGTTATAACTATATAAAAAGGTCAGTGTCTCCCGACTATCGAGTTCAATGACTGATACACTCGAGAGAAGACGCTGCACTACGCACACGAAGACACGTATGCGCGTGTACGTTGATCAGCGCGTTCATTCTAGCGTCTCTCGTCGATCGTGTCCGCGATATCGCTCGGCGCACACATCCCTCCAAGTATTATATTAGTCGCGACAAAATCGATCGTTGAATCAGTTTTCCGACGAGTCCTTTTCTCTCTCTCTCTCTCTCTCTCTCTCTCTCTCTCGATCTTTCTCTCTGTCGCTCTCTATCGCGTAACCGGTTGACGCGAGAAGCTTATTCAATGCTACGTTCTCGTACATATACGTATGCGCTTACCCAAGCAGATCCATATGCATACGTACGCGACAATCGGGAGAATCGCCGATAAGGCACCGTCGATCACGACGACGACCAGCCGAGCTATTATAAGTTACATCTTCGCGACGCTTTAGTGTCATGAACTTCGTAGAACGAGGAGGGAATACAAAGTACTGAATGAGAACGTTTGGAACGAGACGACGGGGAGTTCGCGAACTCAATATGTAGTATATTGGATCGTTTTCATTAAAGGCAAAGTTTCCATTGACGAAGCGAAAACGAAGCATTTTTTTTCTTCTCG